>LNAC01000690.1:0-91330 GCA_002007465.1 Ailurus styani | reverse complement strand
AAATCCTATATCTATATTATCTATTTCTGTTTCTATATCTATGTCTGTCTATGACTCTATCTCTATATCTCTATCTATCTATATCTATTAGACTGGTGAATCGAACAGAGCCTATAAGTATACAAAAAATAAGGTTAAAAACAATGAAGGGATAAAATATGATTATAACAATGAAAATTTAAAAAAGATTAAAAAGTGTTGATAAAAGAGTTAAGAACGTTAAAATAGGAAAAGGGAAAAAATTTAAGAGAAAAGTAAGAAAAAAAATTCAAAGAAAAAAATCTCAATGAATTTAACTTTGAACGACTGAAGAATCATGGGGAAAAAGCCATGAACTCTCTGCGTTGCTTTCCCCTTGCTCCAGAGTTCCACAATTCCCAGCAATCTTNCCCCCCCCCCCCCCCCCCGGTCTTCTGGGGGAGGGGCCTGTTGCTGTGATTCTCAAGTGTCTCTGCTGGAGGCAGATTCCCACCGCCCTTGCCAGGGGCCAGGCTAAGTAATCAGCTTGGGTTCGCTCTCAGGAGCTTTTGTTCCCTGAACGCTTTCCGTACCTGCTTGGAGGACGGGACTGAAAATGGCGGCTCCCAGTCTCCGACCCGGAGGAGCCGAGAGCCTGAGGCCTCAGTCCTCAGTGCGCCTCAGAGAAAAGCAGTCCCTCCTGTCTCCTGGTCTCCGGCTGCTCTCCGAGCTCACCCGGCCTGTGACCGAGCGTCTCTGTCTCTGGCGTGGCCCCGTTTAGAATCTCCGAACCCGGCAGATTCCTGCAGCCACTCCTGCGCCGCTCCTCCCGGAGGAGGAAGGAGGGGGTGTCTTGGGGTCTGCCGCCCGTGGGGTCCCTGCTCACAGAGCCGTGCCCCGGCTGTGCTTCAGATCACAGCCCAAGGTATCACCGAGCTGTGAGACACCTCAGCTCAGCTCCGTCTCTCCCGCCGGCTTCTCTCTGAGACCTGGGAGCTCGGTCGCGCTCAGACACCCCTCGTCTTTTTGTGTCCCCGTGGGTCCTGAGACCACACTGTCCCTGCAGGGGTTTCACCCCCCGCTTGGTCTCTGGGGCAACATCCCTCAGTGGAGCTGACTTCTAATAGTTCCGAGTCTGTGCTCTGCTGCTCGATCCCTTGCCGGGAGCTGGCCCCTCCCCCCGGGGTCTGTCGCCTCAGATTCACTTCTCCACACGTCCTACCTTCCAGAAAGTGGTCAATTTTCTGTTCCAAGAATTGCTGCTCTTCTTCTCTTCGATCTCAGGTAGAATTTGTAGGTGTTCAGAATAGTTTGATAGCTATCTGGGTGAACTCCTGGGACCTGATGATAATCGGTCTCCTACTCCTCCGCCATCTTGCCACTCCCCCAGTTATTTTTCATTTAATAGGCTAAAACAAACACTGGAATAAAATGTTCAACTCATACCACTGAGACTGATTGATTTCTTTTTTATCTACTGCATACAGAAATAATTCTATTTTTATCTTTGACAAAGCACTAGTCCTATAGTTTCTTGAAAATATATGTAGAAAAATAATGGAGGCAAAATATTCGAAGCCTCCACAGATCCCTCCCGGAAAAGGCTCTTAAGCTGAAGTTTGAACACACGTGATGGTGATTCCTCCTTCATCCCAAGGACCAATAACAGTCTATTGCCTTGTGTGGTCTCAGAGCATCTCCCATTACTGTTGTTGCGCTGGGTAGGGTACAGGTTTGATGAGCTAGACAGACATTATTCCACTTCTGTCTGTGGCCCATTCCAGATCACATTCTTTAACCCAGTTCCTATGATGGCAGGAGTTGTATGAGGCTACCATGGTTGAAAATCAAATTCACATCCTAGGGTTGCTGAAAATAAACTGATTTTGAATTAGGAGACCTGATCCTGAGCCAAATTTTAAAAATCACTACAGAGTTTTCATATTGTCTTCTCAAAAATGGGAGAGATAACAAAGCACCAATTGCAAGTCTGAATTTATAACGCAAAGGTGAAAAATGAATCCATAAAGCTATAGGAAATATAGAGTACTTAAAAAAATATATTGGGGAGGTAGGAGCAAGATGGTGGAGGAGTAGAAGATCAAAATATCATCAAGTCCCAGGGGATTGGCCAGATAGTTACCAAACCATTCTGAACACCTACAAACCCAACAGGAGATAGAAGAGAAGAAGAGTAGCAATTCTAGGAACAGAAAATCGATCACTTTCTGGAAGGTAGGATGTGCAGAGAAGTGAATCCGAAGAAACAGGAAGATAGACTGCGGTGGGGAGGCGCCGGCTCCTGGCAAGTGATAGAGCAGCAGAGCTTAGAAGTCTGCTCCACTGAGGGACGTTGTTCCAGAGGCTAAACAGGGAGTGGAACTCTCACAGGGACACTGTGGTCTTAGGACCTTCAGGGACACAAAAAGACTGGGGGTGTCTAAGGGTGGCAGAGCTCCCAGGTATCAGAGTGGGGAAACCGGCTGCAGAGATGGAGCCAAGGAGTGGGACTCTCAGCTCGGGGTTACCTTAAACCATGATCCACGGCACAGTCGGGCCACTGCTCTTGAGCAGGGATCCCACAAGTGGCAGATCCAGAGAGACTTACCTTCCTCCTCTAGGAGGAGCAGCACGAGAGCCTGCTGCAGGAATCTGCTGGGTTTGGAAACTCCAAACGGGACCATGCGTGAGAAACAGAAATGCTTGGTCACAGGTTGGGTGACCTCGGAGTGTGGCCAGAGACCAGGGAGATGGGAGGGATTGACTGCTTTTCTCTGAGGGCACACTGAGGAGTGCTGCCCCGAGCTCTTGGCTACTCCAGGGCTAGCAATTAGGAGGCCGCCATTTTCATTCCCATCCTCCAAAGCTGTGTGGAAAGTGTTCAGGGAACAAAAGCTACCTAGAGCAAACCCGAGCAGATTACTTAGCCTGGCCTCTAGAAAGGAGGGTGCAATTCCGCCTCCAGTAAAGACATTTGAGAATCACTGCAACAGGACCCTCCCCCAGAACAGCAGCAAGAATATCCAGCCAAGACCAAGTTCACCGATCAATGAGAACTGTGGAACTCCAGAGCTAGGGGAAAGCAACACATAGAATTCATGGCTTTTTTCCTCATGATCCTTTACTCTTTCGAAGTTAAATTTTTTTTAAAAAGATTTTATTTATTTATTTCACAGAGGGAGAGAGATCACAAGGAGGCAGAGAGGCAGGCAGAGAGAGAGAGGGGGAAGCAGGCTCCCCGCTGAGCAGGGAGCCCGATGCGGGCCTCGATCCCAGGACCCTGAGATCATGACCTGAGCCGAAAGCAGAGGCATTAACCCACTGAGCCACCCAGGCGCCCCGAAGTTAAATTTTTTAAATTTATTTTTTTCTTATTCTTTTTTTAAATCTTTCCTATTTCCTATTTTAACGTTTTTAACTATTTTATCTTATCAATACCTTTTCAAAAATCTTTTTAAATTTTCATTGTTATAGTCATATTTTAACTCTTCATTGTATTTAACTTATTTTTTGTATACATGTAGGTTTTTTTTCTTTAAAATTTTGGGATATAATTTCTTCTAATAGATCAATATATATCCTAAATGTAGTGCATAGCTTTGTTCTAGTCTCCAGCCTGATCACATTCTTTCCTCTCTTTTTTTCCTTTTTTCAACCAACTTCTTATCAATTCCTCTTTTAGAATCTTTTTTAATTTTCACCTTTACAGTCATATTCCATCCCTCAATCCTTTATATATATATATAAGGTTTTCTTTCTTTAAAATTTTGGGAGGTAGTTTCTTCTAACAGGCCAAAATAAACCCAGAATCAAGTGTGTGTCTCTGTTCTATTCACCAGTCTAATATATATATATATTTCTTTCTTTTTTCTTTTTTTCTCCATTTCTTCTCCCCCCGGTTACAGGTCTCTCCTGATGTGGTTAGTGTATATTTTTCTGGGGCCGTTGCTACCCTTTTAACATTTTGTTCTCTCATTCATCTATTCATTTCTGGGTAAAATGACAAGGCAAAAAACTCAGCACAAAAAAAAAAAAAAAAAAAAAAAAAAAAAAAAAAAAAAAAAAAAAAAAAAAAAAAAAAAAAAAAAGAACAAGAGGCAGTACCGAAAGCTAAGGACCTAATTAATATGAACATTAGTAATATGTCAGAACTAGAGTTCAGAATGACGATTTTCAAGGTGCTAGCTGGGCTTGAAAAAAGCATGGAAGATACTAGAGAATCTCTGGAGAAATAAAATCCTTTCTGGAGAAATAAAAGAACTAATATCTAATGAGGTTGAAATCAAAAAAGTTATTAAGGAGTTGCAATTAAAAATGGAGGCTCTTACTCCAGGATAAATGAGGTAGAAGAGAGAATTAGTGATACAGAAGACCAAATGATGAAGAAAAACGAAGCTGAGCAAAAGAGAGACAAACAACTACTGGACCATGAGGAGAGAATTTGAGAGATAAATAATACCATAAGATGAAACAACATTAGAATAATTGGGATCCCAGAAGAAGAAGAAGAGAGAGGGGGGCAGAAGGTATACTGGAGCAAATTATAGCAGAGAATTTCCCTAATTTGGCAAAGGGAACAAGCATCAAAATCCAGGAGGCACAGAGAATCCTCCTCAAAAATCAATAAAAACAGGTCCACACCCCATCACCTAATAGTAAAACTTACAAGTCTTAGTGACAAAGAGAAAATCCTGAAAGCAGTTCAGGACAAGAAGTGTATAACATACAATGGCAGAAATATTAGATTGGCAGCAGACCTATTCACAGAGACCTGGCAGGCCAGAAAGGACTGGCATGATATATTCAGAGTGCTAAATGAGAAAAATATGCAGCCAAGAATACTATATCCAGCTAGGCTGTCACTGAAAATAGAAGGAGAGATAAAAAGCTTTTAGGACAAACAAAAACTAAAACAATTTGCAAATACCAAACCAGCCCTACAGGAAATATTGAAAGCGGTCCTCTAAGCAAAGAGAGAGCCAAAAGTAACAGACCAGAAAGGAACAGAAGCAATATACAGTAACAGTCACCTTACAGGCAACATAATGGCACTAAATTCATATCTTTCAATAGTTACCCTGAATGTAAATGGGCTAAATGCCCCAATCAAAAGACAGAGGGTATCAGAATAGTTAAAAAAACAAAAACAAAAACACAAGACCCATTGATATGCTGTCTATAAGAAACTCATTTTAGACTCAAAGACACCTCCAGATTTAAAGTGAGGGTGTGGAAAACAATTTACCATGCAAACGGACATCAAAAGAAAACTGGGAATCCTTAAATCAGATAAATTAGATTTTAAGCCAAAGACTATAATAAGAGATGAGGAAGGACACAATGTCATATTTAAAAGGTCTGTCAAACAAGAAGATCTAACAATTTTAAATATCTATGCCCCTAACATGGAAGCAGCCACTTATATAAACCAATTAATAACAAAATCAAAGAAACACATAAATAGTAATACAATAATAGGGGACTTTAACATCCCCCTTGCTGAAATGGACAGATCATCTAAGCAAAAGATCAACAAGGAAATAAAGACTTTAAATGACACATTGGACCAGATGGACAACACAAATATATTTAAAACATTCCATCCCAAAACAACAGAATACACATTCTTCTTTAGTGCACATGGAACATTCTCCAGATTAGATCACATCCTGGGTCACAAATCAGATCCCAACCAGTAACAAAAGATTAGGATCATTCCCTGCATATTTTCAGACCACAAAGCTCTAAAACAATAACTCAATAACAAGAGGAAAGTTGGAAAGAACTCAAACACATGAAGCCTAAAGGGCATCCTACTAAAGAATGAATGGGTCAACCAGGAAATTAAAGAAGAATTTAAAAAATTCATGGAAAAAATTAAAATGAAAGCACAACTGTCCAAAATCTTTGGGACACAGCAAAGTCCTGAGAGGAAAGTATATAGCAATATAAGTCTTTCTCAAGAAACAAGAAAGGTCTCAAGTACACAACCTAACCCTACACCTAAAGGAGGTGGAGAAAGAACAGCAAAGAAAGCCTCAACACAGCAGGAGAAGAGAAATATAATAAAGATCAGAGCAGAAATCAATGAAATAGAAACCAAAAGAAGAGTAGAACAAATCAACGAAACTAGGAGCTGGTTCTTTGAAAGAATTAATAAGACTGATAAACCCCTGGCCAGACTTATCCAAAAGAAAAGAGAAAGGACTCAAATTAATAAAATCGTGAATGAAAGAGGAGAGATCACAACCAACACCAAAGAAATACAAACAACTATAAGAACATATTATGAGCAACTCTACAACAGCAAATTTGACAATCTGGAAGAAATGGATGCATTCCTAGAGAAATATAAAGTACCAAAACTGAACCAGGAAGAAACTGAAATGATCTCAGGGTCCTGGGATTGAGTCCTGCATCAGGCTCTCTGCCAGCAGGGAGCCTGCTTCCCCCTCTCTCTCTGCCTGCCTGCCTCTCTGCCTACTTGTGATCTCTGTCAAATAAATAAATAAAATCTTTAAAAAAAAGATACAAATGTAGTGACCCAAAGGGGCACGTGCACCTGAATGTTTATAGCAGCAATGTCCACAATAGCCAAACTATGGAAAGAACCTAGATGTCCATCAACAGATGAATGGATAAAGATGTGGCATATGTATACAATGGAGTACTATGCAGCCATCAAAAGCAACAAAATCTTGCCATTTGCAATGACGTGAGTGGAACTAGAGGGTATTATGCTAACTGAAATAAGTCAATCAGAGAAAGACAATTATCAAATGATCTCTCTGATATGAGGAATTTGAGAGGCAGGGTGGGGGTTCATGGGGGGTAGGGAGGGAAAAACATGAAACAAGATGGGATCGGGAGGGAGACAAACCGTAAGAGACTCTCAATCTTACAAAACAAACTGAGGGTTGCTGGGGGGTAGGGAGGAAAGATGGGGTGAATGGGTTATGGACACTGGGGAAGGTATGTGCTATGGTGAGTGCTGTGAAATGTGTAAGCCTGATGATTCACAGACCTGTACCCCTGGGGCAAATAACACATTATATGTTAATAATAATAATATAATAATAATAATAATAATAATAATAATAATAATAATAATAATAATAAAACCTGTGGGTGGGAAAGGCTTTTCTAAACATGCAAGCAAAGGAAAAACCAAAGAGGAAAGGACCAGAGGTTCTTCCTCTGAGGGTTTAGAAAAAAAGTTCTTCATCAGAATTGAATGAGCTGTGTGAAATCATGGCCTGAAAAGTGGTTACCTTTTCTTTGTTCCATGTTCAAACTAGGATTTGGTATTTTTCTTCAATATGGAACGGACTTAAAAGGCCAAATGTGTGCCAGGATTTTCCTGTTGTTCCAATTACTTCTGAAAGTCTCTATTGCATATTGCATTTCCCCCATGTATAGTGTTATGGCTGTCCGAGAGAAATGCATGTTTTCCTTACTTGTTTTTCTTGATGTATGGATGCCAGACACTCGGAAAAGAATTTAAGATGTTATACAGATCCAGAGAATCTAGAATAGTTAAAATCCATGATTATGAAAGTGAATGGCCATTCAGACTTTGAAACAAAGTTTAAAGACAGTGATAAACTGGCTAAAACATTTGCACCAGTTACAGCAAATGCTTAATACTCTTAATATACAATAAACAATTTCAAAATGGTAAGAAAAGATTGACATATTCAGAGAAACATTGTCAAAGACACAGATGATTCACAAAAGAAGCAATGAAAACAGCTAATATATACAAATGTAACTTTACCATTGGTCAAGAAGGCAAATTCAAGTAAAGATGCTGTCCCTTTATTACAAGAGTTCTCAAATTTGCCTATTACCATCCTTCGTGAAGCACTTGAAAAACACAAATGTCTGGGCTCCATCTCTCAAAGATTCTGCTTTAGGAAATGAAAAGTGACAGCAAGAACCTGTTTAACAATTTTAAAAAGATGGACTCATAGTGAGATCACTTACTCCCCTTATACTTCAGTGGTTTCAATGCCCAGCACAATTATATCTTGTAACTTCCCAATTCTTGAGTTTCTAATTTTGATAAAAGTGGTACATTTTATTTATTAAAGTAGCTCTAGAATTTTCTTTCTACTGCTTTCATTTATAAATGTTAAGAGTTCTATGTTTATAAATGTATCACAAAATTTCCTTTTTAAAACTCCGTAGGCATTTCTCCATTGTTTTCTGGTTTTTTGTTTGTTTTGTTTTGTTTGGAGGTGCAATCTGAGGAAAACCTGATTTCAAGGTAACTTTTTTTTTATTTCCTTGATGTGTGTGAGTTTTTTATTTTCAAAATTTGAAACATTTCTAGGATGTTTAGCTAGTGCTAAACCAAATGTGTAAATTTATTTTTTGTTTGTTTGATTTGTGTTCTTTCAATTCATTACTTAGCACAGAAAAATCACCTTCTATTTTATCTCTGATTATTATTTCTGTTTCTATTGTTTTGGTTTAATCCTCAAAATTACTTATAGCTCTTTTATTGTAAAGTCAGTTCCTGACCTCCTCTCGAACAACTTCTCACTCACTGTTTTTTATCTTCAACTCTCCATATTATTCTGGATGCTTTATTTATTTGTATTTGCCTCTACATCATCGATTCAATTTATTTGTGCAGTATCAGAAAGCTTCCTAGTCTGCTGTGCTTCGTGTCTTCCAATAAGAATTTTTAAGTTGATCTTGAAATTTGTATTGCTTCGTAGTCATTTCTTGTTTTGACTGGATCCTTTTGGCATATTTGTCCTTATCTTACTATTTTCTGTTACGACAGCCTATTCTTGTCCTGATTTTAAAGATAATCTCTTCCTCCAAGTCTTCAGAAAAGGTCCCTTTGTTTTATGATCAGTTCATAAGCACACATATATGTCTACACCTATATCTATATCCCCATTTGTTTTTTCTTCCCTCCTTCCATCTCTCCCTTGGTTTTTCCTCCCTCTTTCCCTCCCTCATTTCCTCTGACCCTTCCTGCCATTCCTCCATCCTTCCGTCTATCCATCCAGCCATCTTCCTTTCTTCATTCATACAGAAAGAAAATGCTCTTTAGGGCTAGTGTCCCATCAACAAAAAATGGTGTCCTTAGATCTGCCTACTTGAGGACTGGCAGCTTCAGCTTCTCTGCTCAGTTTGGTATGCATTGTCCTTGCTCAATTTGCCACAGACAGGCTTCTTCCAGTGTGGGGTATGTTCAGTTGAACCTTGATCTGATATTTGCTTTCTTGACACAACACAACGCAGTTTGAAACAACATCTGTCATTTGTAAATCTCCTTCTGTTTTTACTCCTGGGATATTTTTCCTTAGACAACTAAGAGCTATTATTTCATTTTACTTCATATTGTAAGCTTTGGGTTACAGTGACTGAATGTATGCAGAAAAACAACTGATGGGGGTGGGGAAGAGTAGGACTCTGGGCTTAGAATTCAGAGTTTAATTGGGTTGCACCTCCCTACTTTCAAGAGCCCGGCAGTGAGCCTGGACATTTGGTGTGAGTACAGGCTTCTTGGAAAGTAGCTGCCTTGCTCTAGTACACAGGCGGGATGTGTGGTTTGTGGTATTTGGTTCTACAGTGGTCTTCTCAATCCATTTTCACCAGTGACTCAGTTAATGTAAATCCCTAACCATGGCAAGTTTAGTTGACAATTCTTTCACCAGTATCTATCTTTTTATGCATTTTTGGAGCATTTTAATAGGAAATTGGGAGAAGGTTTACTGGGCACATCCAATTTACCACTATGACGACTCAGAAGTCAAGAGTCCTAAGTACATTTTCAAAATCTCACATATATGATATACATGCATCAGAGTTTAAAGTCTGTAATGAATAAAGACAGAAAATGGGCTAATTGAAGGTGGTACAAGGGAATTAAAAACCTTAATTTTACAAAGATGTAGGCACTTTATTTTATTGTACCCCCTGAAGGTAAGTAAGCACAATGTAATTGGGGAATAACTTCCGTTAACAAATGGCGAATAGCTAGAACACTTTAAATTGGGTTAGAAATTTGGATCCTCAGAATAAAAAATCCTCAGAATACTTACAGAACTATAGGACCCCAGTTTGTATTATTTATAGCTATATTATTTGTGTAATTTGTAGACAATTTATTGTAGACTGGAGTCATAAGATGCATATGCTAGGGCCCAGAGAGGGTCTGTATCCTGAATATCATCTGCAAGGGAATTAAAGCTTGACAGGGAAAATCAAGTGTGCCCCATTACCCAAAGCACTTCTGGTCACTGGGCCTCAATAAAATGTAACCACCCTGGAAGAGATTGGAGGAGAACATCTGAAGTGACTAAAGGAATAGACACCCAGGATTCCTGCTCACAGGGCTGGGGAAGACTTGTTAGAAAAGAGAGGTGAGTTCCAATGACACACAGTGATTTCAAGAGGATCAAGAAATATTCCCATTCATTCATTCATTCCTTGCCCCCTCCCTCCTCTGTCCCACTGTCCCTCCTTCTCTGCCCCTCTCCACACATACAGACTGAAGTAGGAATTTTTAAAAACCATATATTAAGCTTTATGAATGGGTTTCCTAGGATCTAAAGGTGAAGCAAGGTGGCAGACCCAAACTTTTCAAGGTGACTTAGGGAAGGACAGCCTTGAGTGCCAGGGACAGTATCTTAAGCTGGCTGGACAGCTAGACCAGTTCTGTTGCAGGCTTGCTGATGCTTGTATGACTGCACAGTGCATGATAAGCATTCTCTTCACCTTTTCCTTCTCTTGTGCTTTCAAATATTTATATGCAATTGGCTGTGGAATTCCTATACTTCCTTGTTGTAATGCTCTTGTAAGGTGCTGATTCTTAGCCCTGACTTCAATAAAGGGAGAAATTAGATAAGGAAATACAACAGACTATAGGACACAAATAGAAATAAAGAATGCATCCCCTTTCAGAATTACCTCAAATAAACCTTTAAGGGGCCATATGGCAGAATTTCAATAGCAGATGATTCTGTCCTAAAATATAAGGACCAATATCATTACTGAGCATTTTCTAAGACTCTAAATGAGTCCCTAAAGGTATAATGTATTATCAATGTGATCAACATCTTATGATGGATCTTTTTAGAAGTATTTCCTTCGATTTTGCCAGAGAAAAATATATAACTACCATTTATTGAAGGGCAGATAAAGTAGCATGCACTTTATATTATTTCATTTAATCCTTAGAACAATAGAGTTTCAAGATTGGGAGTATTCCTGTTTTACAGATAAATGAGGCTTACTGAGGTTAAAAATTGCTGAAAGTCATGCCACTATCAATTGATGGGGGTCAAGATTTTAAACCGGATCTAACTTGATTCTGAAATCCAAATTCTAAACTACTTCCAGCTGAATTACAAAACACCGATGTTAGTCTGCTAGGCCACAAATGTACCTGTCTATAAATAGAGGGCTGTCCTGTGACAGAAGAAGAAAACTTTATACTTTGATTCTAAGAGTGAATCAAGTAAGCAGATGACAGAAGGTGCCAATGTCAAGTTCAGAGTTCCAGTCTCTTATATTTTACCAGAGCCTGTACAGTGGGGCCGAGTATTCCTAAGTGAGCCTGTCATGCCTGACAACCTCCAGCAGACCAACCATGAACAAACCTACTTCCTCCTGCTTTTCCTCTTCATCTATTCCATGGCATTGAGTTCACCTGTCTCTTGGGCTCAGCTTTTGTGTTCTCCCCTCCTGCTGTAAATATGGTCCTCTTGGCTCACCCTCCTCTTCTTCCTCCTCTTAAAGGAAGCTGTGGCGACCTCTCCTGCTTTGGTTGGTATCTGACCCCAGTCGATTTCTGGGTTTGGCTTGTTACTCCCTTGCTTGTGCTGACGGCTGGAAGGGAGCCCACTCTGTTGCACAAGAAAAGGTTTGTCCCAGGAAGCATATCACGGTGCCATATGAGGAACATCTTTCTAGTAGTCAGGGCCATTGAAAGAGGCAATGTTCTGCCAGCAGTGGTAGTAATGATTTTTGTCACTGGAGGGATTCAGATGTAATTGTATGAGGATTTGGTGGTGGGGATAGCATCTATATCTAAGTTTTGATGCAGTAACAAAGACCCTCAAAACCTCAATGGCTTGCAACAACTCAGGCCTATTTGTCACTAAGCTTACATATCATGGTTGCCATGAATCTCTTCTCTATCTTCCTCCCTTGGAGGCCTGGACTGACAGAACAGCCCCTCCCTGGGACACTGGAGGTCTCTTGTCAGAGGAAAAATACTCATGGCAAACCGTGAGTTGTTTCTTAAAGCCACTGCTCAGAAGTGATATGGCTATAGATATTCATTGACCAAAGCAAATGACAAGCTACAGCTGTGCTAGAAAGGGTGGAGATACACAGTTCTCCCCCAGGGAGGGGCACGGTAAGTCCTCTGGCTAAGCTTCGCATCAAAGGGCTGGAATGTAGGAGAGGCAGCGAATCTCTGGAACAGTGACATGATCTACAACAATGTCCATGCCATAAAGAGAGGTTATAAAAGTACTAGTTTGGTGGTTTACAAGAGATGACTTCTAAGTTTCCTTCTAACCTTAAAATTCTGTTATGTCAGGATTCACCAATGTTTCTGTGGGAAGACATTACTTTTGAGATACTGAGGCAGGGAGATGAGAGCTTGGAGAAATGGACATAGTAAAGTTCCTGGATCAGGTTGCCAGCAGCTTCTCACTAGACACTTCCATGCAGACACTCCCCAACCCCATCTTGTGTGGTGCCACCGAACAGAAAATTTGGTGAGGACCACATATGTAATTTGAAATTGTCTAGGAGCCACATGATAAAAAAGTAAAAGGAAGCAGGTAATATTCATTTTAACAAGGTATTTTAACCTGATATATTTAAATGTTTTTATTCCAACATGACATCAGTATGAAAATTACTAATGAGATATTTTATATCCATTGTTTCTAAGGAGTCTCAGTATGAGTCTTCAAAATCTGTGTGTATTTTACACATAGACCACATCTCAATTTTTAGTAACCACATTTTAAGTGCTTGCTAGCCATGTACAGCTAGTGGCTATAGTATTGGACAATGCAAATTTTGTGGAAAATGGTGAGGTTCTGGCATCAGACGGCCTTTGATTTGGGGCCTTGAGTTTGGAAAAGGACCTAAGCTGCTGCTATTGAGCAGAGCTTGAGAGAGGAAGCAAAAATAAAGAAGGTTCTATCACCTTCTTTACCTTCTTTATCACCTTCTATCACCTTCTTTATCACACCAGAGTGGCATGAGTGTGGTACAGTGAGTAAGATAGCAGGGCTGGTCTGAGAGATTGGACTTAAAACCAATTGGATTTGAAAATGGCTATGCTACCCACCAGTTCTGTGGCCTTAGGTACATTTCATAACTTCTCTCAGTTTGTTTTCTTATCTGTAAAAAGAGGAGAGTTTAACCTCCCTTGAATGATCTATGCAAGGATTATTGATTGGTAGCATACATATGTGGCCTGGCATGCAACAGATAATAAATGGTTATTAATAGTAACATTTGTATTATTTCATGAAGGAGGAAAAGTGTAAAGGAGACCAGTGTCACTGCCACAAGAGGGGAGACATCAGTGGCAATCATGGAGTAGGTTAGAGTTGACAGTCAGAGAGTAGATACCAATTGTGAGGTAGAGAATGTTGGTCAACACCACTTTTCTTCACTCCTCACTCCACAGACTTTCTAAATCATTGCTTTCCTCTAGAATATTTCTTCCTTCAACTAAACTTCCTCCAGCTAGCATAGTCTCTGCTTCAAGTAATTCTAGGTGGATAGGTTTTGAATTTCACATTCTGAAGGATCTGGAGAAAGAATCAAGTTCATAAATGAAAATTAGGTCTTATGTTCTGGAGGAAAAAAAACAAGATTTTATTTATTTATTTGACACAGAGAGAGAGACAGTGAGAGAGGGAACACAGGCAGGGGGAGTGGGAGAGGGAGAAGCAGGCTGCCTGGGATCACCACCCGAGCTGAAGGCAGATGCTTAGTAACTGAGTCACCCAGGTCCCCCTGAAGAAAATTTTATTCGAAATGGTGTCTATAGCTCTGACTGCTACTTGTGGCAGCCTGACTGTTACATATAAGGGAGTCTCATCTTATATGAGTAAGATGAGACTGGCCAGCAATCAGTACACTGGCCATTTTGTTTCTGGCCAAATTCAGCATGCCGTGCAGGCACAGAAACTAAGGAACCCTTTCTTAAGAGCGTACTTCCAGCATCACCATCAGGGACTCAGCACTGAGCCCAACAGAACATAAAGAGATAGAGAGCATACCCCAAAATTAATGTACCTTATCATTGTGGTCAGGAGAGAAAGAAGGCTGGGGGTTTGAAATATGAGTAAAAGCCAGCCCCTCTTCTTTGGCTCTGCCTTAAGAAATTCTTCCCCCTAAGTCTTTCCATAAGCCAGCCAGACCTCAAGTTCTTTACAATATGAGCATTTTGGGAGCTAGCACACTGACTTCAAAATTGTTATCAGGGCCTTCCCTGGGATCAAAAAACAAGCAATATGGATTATACTCTTGGATGCCAAGTTTGAGAAGCCTCACAATACACTAATTTTCCAGGACAATGAGTGTCTTAAAGTTGATCCCTGATCCTGCAGCAACACAGAGAAAGAGCTCTGTCCTCTCGCCAGCCAAGAAGCCCTGTTTTCTTAGCAACTGGCACCATGAGCCTCAGAAGGGGATAGGCAACCATTGGAATTTCAAATGGCGAATTTCCCAGAAATGCATTCTTCTTTTCTGAGAACAGCACAGATTGGATGGCTTCAATGAGGTACCTGGGGTGATATCCTGGCACCCAAAATACAGTAAAAATATTGCTTGGGTGTTTCATACTAAGAATCATTTATAACTTCAATTTGCTATTTACCTTTAGCATACATCACGGGAAAAAACCATATTTTTCTAGCAGTAAATTACTAAACATCATCTGTAATTTTCCCAGGATCAAATAAGAATGTACACAACTGAGATAGATCACAAAAATATAGTTTTTCACTCTATTTGATTTTGGTCTCTTACATGAATGAGAAAACAAATGAATTTTTTATGAACTTCACTTTCATCATGAATAATATTGTATATGACATTTAAACATACTCTTAATTATTTACCACATTTTTTTCTGTTAATTTCTGGGTACTTAAAAAAGAATTGAGATCTCCTTTGTGGGAGGGGGTGCGTGATTTTGCATGAACCAACCTTTCCGCGTTTCTACGCAATCTATTCATTTCAAGGACATTCCCATATAGGATCCAAATTCTCTATTTCCTTTGCACTGCAGTTTAATGAAACCCCAGCATTTTTCTTGCTCCAAAAATGCCAAATGTAGTTAAGAATGCCTTGATAATATGCTATTGCTAAAAACTATTTATATTCATAGATTCCTGACAGTTTACTGCTTTTTGACATGGTATCTCTCATTGTAGAGCTTTGGCCAATATATATGTATATGTATTACATGTATATTTATATTACATAATTAACACATACAAATATTTCACTGCGTTTTGGTCTCCGATTGCTCCCAAATGTATCTATACTCTGAGAAATAAAAATATGTAAAGCTGTTATTATCAGAATACAATTCTAGATATGCATCTATAAATCATCTTTAAGTGGTTATGAATATTTTAGAAGCAAGGAATAATGTATAGGGAAGCAGGATGCCCTAAATTTCAACCAATGTCAGTTTCACATTTTACTGGTTCTGTTTGAAAGAACTCATTACCATCAAGTATGAAATTAAAAAAGGGGTAGAACTAGTCATTTCTGTAAAGTCAGTGTGCATATATGCGTGTGTATAGGTGTGTTTCAAGTCAAGGAAAGGCATCCATGAGAGCTGAAAATGTTTCAAGAAAGGAGGTCATCACACTCCACTTGATGGGATAACATGCAGTGTCCTTCACAAGCAAATACACAGGAACCCTTCTCTTCATTAAAATTCGGGCTAGAGAGGGTGAGTACGGCTGCGGTGGCAGCGAGGGGGGTATGCCAGCCTAGGGATGAGGAGGAGGATGGGGAGGGGGAGGGCAAGCCCACAGATGCCCAATCACACTGTTGCGGCTAATTGTGTAACTTGTCAGTGGGCGGTGTATTTGTGGAATCTTTCCCTGCTGGCCAGATAATGAGCGGGCGCTCCCTTGAACAAGCATAGCTAAATGCTGTTTGCCTCTCATTTAGGGAGCTCAGGACCACCAGAGGCCTGGGTGTGTTTCACGGTAGCCACATGAAGCTTTTTCCCAGCCTGCGTTTAAGCTCAGAGAGCAAAGTTCCTTATGAGGATGGCCACAGTTCATCTTTGGCCTCGTTTTAAAAAGTTAACACACCATAATGCTGTGTTCATTCTAGCAACAGCAAGTATGTGAACAGCCTAAAAAGAGAGAATGAATTAAAACGCTGTTAATTACGCTTGAGGCTATGACATTCCTTCCCGAGTAATTACGAGAGGAAAAAGCGTCCCCGGTGTTTCTGGTTCCTGACGGTTTACACAGAAACTGGGAGGAGGGTGTTCTACCCATCTACCAAGTCCTTGGCCTCTTGGTTCCCCAAGAAAACTGGTTAAGGCCTCTGTCCAGTATGTGGAAAGCTGTCTGCATGTCTTGAGGGCCACAAGCTTGCTGTCAAGAAGTAGGTGAGCCCCTTCTTTATGCCTGTGGTCATAAACATAACCCCGTTTCTACCACATATGCTTATTAGAATAGAATCAGGGAAATTTAGAGCATGCTGAGGAATTATTTATTTCACAAAGGCAGTCTCTGAGGCCCAAGGTCACACAGCTGGCTCATGTAAGACTTTCAGTTGTGCTTCCCTTCGTACACAAGGTCCTCACTCATCCATTGAGCAAAAAAAAAAAAAAAAAAAAAAAAAAAAAGGAAGAGAAAGGAAAGTAGATAAGGAGTGGTTAATGCTGAGCCCTGGGAGCTCAAGTGACTACATTTTTTCTTTAACAAATCTGTCACCTTGAGAGTCTCCCTTGACCCCCTGCCCCAGTTACCAGAGGGAAAGCGATGCCAGGCGCAGTGGAAATAGGAAATGTGACTCGTCTGGTGCATTGTCTTTGGCAAGTGGATTACAGAAAACACTGATGCTTTTTGGTACTGTTTCTGCCGTGCTAGGGGACGGTCTGGAGTTGTGGGGTGGACCTTGGCAGATTACACATGTATCAGAGTTCAGAGGTTTCTTTGTTCTTGCAGAGACTCCAAATACTCTTGAATGCGGCACAGAAAATGAATTAAGAGGGAACAGGGCAGCTACAGGTACTCACAGACGTGAGGAGACTTAATAAAGCCTCTGTTGAGATGAAAGGACCTTAAACTCCATTAGTAGTATCCTTGGGAAACAAAACAAAACAAAACAAAACAAAACACGCATGCCAGCAGGACATCCTGAAACGACTGTCACTGGAGCAATCCACTCCAAAGACTTTCCACCTAATTGAAATAAATGACGCCTCCAGCAGCCTAGAGTGAGTCCCCAGACCGCCATCCACACAAACCCAACAGGCAGGACTCAACACCTAGCCAGGGAATTTGGTTTCCAACGAGCCTCTAGTTTTTAGTCTTTGCTTGTCCATGTTAGGGCATCTTCTCTGGAGAAATCAAATGTACATCTAAAAACGTCTGCATGAGCCTAGATGGGGCCAGCCCAGAGGAAAACAGGGAAATTCTCAGAACTTGTATTTGGCAAGTCTAAAAGCTTCCAGTCTAGAGACTATGTTTTCTGAACCAAAATATTTTTTTGTTTGTTTGTTCATACTTTTGCAACTGTCAGGTGCAAGAGATAGTCTGGCAGTATTTTTCCTTTTGGAAAGCAACAAATATTTATTTAATCAGAGACACTTAGAACTGAAAAGGATCTTACAGATAAGTCTTCACTGGGGATGAAATCTTTTTTTGTTTTGTTTTGTTGTTTTCAATGGATCCTTTTCTTCGAGCACATTGAAATCAACTGGAAAATTTGAAAATACTAATGCCTGAGGGAGTGTCATTTAGTTGGTCCAGGAGGCAGCCTGAATCTGATATATGGCAAATACATCAGACGGTTCTAAGCAGTCTGTTCTAAGCAGTTCTAAGCAGATCCATCCAACAACATAAACATATATATACATACACACAATTTTTTTACCACTTATAGAATATTTTAAAGCAAAACTCATGTAATCATCACCCAGATCAATTAGAAGATTTTGTTTTGATGACAAAATATTAAACATCTTAGTTGGTTTTATGGAAATAGAATTAAATACTTGAAGGTAGATCTGCCCTGGTGATTTTCATTAATCTCTCATAGTAGATACAACTCAGGGATTATGTTTTTCCCCGACTCAACCCAAATGGGAACTATAGCATGAAATGTAACTCCTCCTGAAGAAACTTGCATTTTTAGGACCATCTGATGAGGATGGGATTTGTTGAAATCAAGGACTTCCTGAACTAGGATAGCAGTATTGGGGTGTACATAGTTACTCTGGCCTGGGTGGCCTAAGGAACAGAAGCAGAAAGCCAGCTAGTCTTTCTCAGCCAATCTTGCCCTCTAGGACAGCCAGAGCCCTTGGTGGTAAGAAGGCTTCCCTTATTAAAGAGTTAATACATTGCTTTAAGTACACAGAGAGCCCATTTCCATATCATTCCTACTTCTGAACAAAGATGCTGCTCTTTTCCCAGGGCTAGCTTTGAAGACACCAGTAGAGAATGGCCTTGAAGAATTAACCTCACATTTTATATGAAAGCCAGAGAAAAAAGAGGTGAAGAGCCCACAGTTACTTGGTTTTTTTGGAGATGGATGGAGAGGACAGTTACGTGTGTGATTAGAAAAGTGATCAAATATGCCTTCTCTCAGTCTCCACCAGCAAACTCCAGGCCTTAAATGTGGCTCTGCTGAAGAAACGTGAGTTTTTATTATCATATTATTACTTGGGTTAAATCATTGACAGTATCTGCCAAAAGACAAATCTGGGAGGTAGCACTTGCTGTGATTCTTAGCATCATGAAAGGCTGTGGGGGTCAGTGGGAGACACTCTGGGGGTCGGGACACTTCCAGATTACATCCCCCTTCCTGCATTGAGCTGAAGTCACTGGGGAGGTGAAGGATGTTATTACAAATGGAGATTTATTATGCATTTCATGTGCATAGTGTGGAGATACTAAAAAAAAAACTTAGAACGATTGATTTAAACCAAGAGTGATTAACATTTTGGCACAAATTAGTTGATCAGATGCTAGCAAAAGGCCTAAGGACAAGGACAGAGGAAAGGAGAGATGTGATGAGGAAGGAAGTAGGGCAGCAAAATCTGAGGCTTGGGGGAGGTGGTCCCAGGTGGGGTTCTGCCTCAAAGGGGACTTGGCCAAGAAAGGAACAGAGAAGAGGAGCTGGGAAAAGACAAGGGTAAGGGGAGATCAGAGCCAAAAATGTAAAAGCCCTGAGGACAAAACACTATTTTTCTAGTTGTTTTTCTAGTTGTGCCCTGATCAAACTCAATGCAATTAGAAATGAAAACTGTCTGTTTTGGGGCACCTGGGTGGCTCAGTCAGTTAAGTGTCTGCCTTCACTCAGGTCATGATCCCAGCATCCTGGGATAGAGCCCCCCATCTTCCAGCCCCTTGCTCAGCGGGGAGTCTGCTTCTCCCTCTCCCTCTGTCCCTCCCGCCTCACTTGTGTTCTCTCTTGCTTGCTCTGCTCTAAATAAATAAATAAATAAATAAATAAATAAATAAATAAATAAAATTGTTTTGTTTGTTCCTTTTGCTACCTTAATAGCAACAGCTAACAGTTACTAAGAGCTTGCCCTATTCCAGGAACCACTCTAAGCACTTCACACCATGTCTGTGAGGTAGGTGCCATTATTGTCTCCATTTAGAAAACAGACCAGAGAGGTTAAACAATTTTCTACAGGTCACACAGCTCTAGGTGGCTGAGCTAATACACTGAACCTAGTAAATGAGTCCTTAAAGTCTTAAAGATAACATTCTGCCCATTGTTTACAAGGGCGACAAGTATATGGGGATGTGTATCTCAAAGAAGAAACAAAGTACCTGAATGCTTCTATCCAGGGAGGGCCAACCGGCCACTTATTTTTGAGGCCTTAGCCTTAAAAAAAATAAATATGTTTTGTGTCTTTAAGGGCTATGATTCCTTTCAGAGTGATTCCACATAGGCCACTGAGTACTAATGAAGAAGATAAGAGGTGGATTTCAGAATTTTGTGGGTAAGCTTGAAAGTGTTACCTGTGGGAAGTTCACTGGAAGGAATGTCACTTAGTGAGGAGGCTGGGGGAAGAGATGTAAAGGTCAGGAGGGGCTCAGATGTAAAGGTCAGAGATCAGGACATTGGGCCTTCCTTTCTGACAGCTGTCTCAGAGTCTGTGGTGGGGCTAGTTGAAAGAAACAAGGCCTCTTACAGGGACACATGTTTCTAGCTCAGAACTGGCCCCATCATCCAGATTATGTCCAGTATTCCTTGCATCAAATGATACTTGTAATCATGTGTCTCTCTTGAAAAAGTAAGAAGGGTTCAGTCTGAGTTGGAGGTAAACAGAATCTGCTTTTGTTACAGAATGGGTTTCCACATCATGTACTTATTTCTTAGGAGTCCCACATTTGCCATCATTTTAAAAGCCCAGTAATTTAAAACAAACAAACAAACAAACAAACAAACAAGAAAAGCCTAAATGCATCTGCTTATGTTGAAAGTTCCCAACTATTTAATTTGATTTTCCTTTTTTTTTTTTTTTAAGATTTTATTTATTTCACAGAGGGAGAGAGATCACAAGGAGGCAGAGAGGCAGGCAGAGAGAGGGGGAAGCAGGCTCCCTGCTGAGCAGAGAGCCCAATGCCGGCCTCGATCCCAGGACCCTGAGATCATGACCTGAGCCGAAAGCAGAGGCTTTAACCCACTGAGCCACCCAGGCGCCCTTGATTTTCCTTTTTAAGGGCTTCCAGAATGGCTCTGGCTTTTGTCTCTATCTAGTGGTTGGGATGACCCTCTAATGGAAAGGCCTGAAGCTACTCAGTTCCCTGGGCAACAAGCAGGGTGAACGCAATATCCCATGGGGGCTGCAGCTAGACTAGTGACCCCAGGGACAGGATGTTGCCTGTCCTGTTTGCTACTGTAGACCTTGTGCCCACTCCAGGGCCTGACACAAAGAAGATCTCTAACAAGGAAACCCCAGTTCAGGGAGATGAAGTTATCTTTCCAAGTAAACTCAGCAAATATATTTGCTATCTACTGCTACAGAACAATTTACTACCATGTCATTCCAAATTAGCACAAGGGCTCAGAACAACACATAGTTTCTGTGAATCACAAATACAGGTACAACTTATCCACGTCCTCTGTTCTAGGGTCTCCCACAGCTGAAGTCAAGGCGTCACCTAGGACTGCATCTCATCTGAAGGTTCACTTAGGGAAAGACCCACTTCCAAGTTCTCCTACTTGCTTATTAGCAGGATTTAGTTCTTTGCGTACTGTTGGCCAGAGGCCACCCTCAGTTCTTTCCACACAGACCTCTCCAAAATGTGGTCACTTGCTTTATCAAAGGGAGAGTCTTCTAGGAAGATGGAAGTCACACTCTTAGATAACCTAATCATGAACGCAACATCCCATCAGCTTTTCCATATTCTCTGGAATAGGATCAAGTCACAAGTCTCACCCATACTGAAGTGGGGAAGCTTATACAAGGGATGAATACCAGCAGCTGATCATTGGGGGGCTGTTTTGGAAGCGAGCCACCACAATCACGAGGGTAACAGTAGAATTACAACCCATTTATCCTAATACCTATATAAGCATTGCCTCTCCATTATTCCTCCTCCTCGGCCACCCATACATATGCACTCTGAACAGTAGCAACTTATTATGTAGTATAACTTCTTATGAACAGGGCAATATGAAGATATACCATGATCACAGAGAAAGAGCACACAATTTACTAGGGAAGATGAATAAAAGAGATACACAAAACAGGTAAGAGAATGTTGCTACAAAACATCACAGGGATGAGGGGGGATTCAGGTCCAGAAACATAAGAAGCCCAGTGAAACAAATACTACTTTGTGCTGCTGTTGTCCACAAAGTTTACAGAAAAGATATGATTTGAGCTGGGTCTTCAAGAGTAGATAATGACAAACATTACTGATTTGGGTAGTTTTACTATGTTAAGTGTTTTATATGAAATATTTAACTTAATTTTAATATTAATCCTCTAACATAGGTTTTATTACCATCTTAACTTTAAAGATAAGGAAATTAAGGCTCATAAAGGTGAAGTGAATTGCCCAAGGCCACACAGCTTCTAAGTGGTGAAGAGAGAACCAAATCCACTTCTAACTCAGAATCCACACTCATAACCACTATTTGGTATTGCTTCCAATGGGACTGGCCAGTATAGGCCAGTGGGGGAAAGGCATTTCCAGCAGAAGATGTGGCGTTAACAAAGAAATGAAGGCAGATAAGTACTAGCCAGCCATTCAGTTGGGAAAATTGCAATTCTCTCTCTCTAGATGATTCTTTTCTCAGCTCTTCACAGGGCTTGCTCCTCAATACCATCAGATCTCAAGTCAAATGTCTTTTCCAGATAAAGTAATTAGGAAATCCCTTTCCCCTTCCCTCCCTCACTACCACCAACTACTCTTTGACACTTCACCTGTTTGCTGTCCTCATAAGTCATAATTATTTTGTCCATTCATTTCTCTATTTGGTCACGGTCTCCCCTATTGAATATGAGCCCTATGAGGAAAAGGAACTTATTTTGCCATTACTACTGTTTCTCCCATGTCTTCACAGTTGCAGTGTACCAAGTAGGTACCCGACCAGGTGCGGAGTCATCACAGGACAGGAGTGTCTGTGAAAGCTGGAGCTGTTTTTTTTTTTTTTTTCTTTAGAGAGAAAGAGAGAGTACAAGCATGTACATGGGGGTGGAGGGGCAGGTGGAGAGGGAGAATGAATATTAACCAGGTTCCGTACCCAGTGCTCAGCTCTCAGCACAGAGCCTTATGCAGGGCTCAATCTCATGACTTGAGATCATGACCTGAGCTGAAATCAAGAGTCAGATGCATAACCGACTGCGCCACCCAGGCATCCCAAGCTGGAGCTGTTTTTTGTGTAGATAAAAAGTTTGATTTTTATTCTGTAGATGATGACAGAGTCTGTAGAGGATTTTGGAATGTGTGAATGACATAATGACAGCAGAGTTTTGAGAAGATAACTTTTGGATGGTATGCTTCTGGACAATGATATTAAATAATAGTTTGTCTTTAGGGCTCTTGCTGACCGTGTCCATGTCCCCCACCTCTTTAGAACCCAAAGGTTTTCAGCTGTCCACCTTTCTCCTGCCAAGGGGAAAACTCATTGGTGGAGTGCGATATTAGGGAACTATTTCTGATCCTCCCAGGAAATTTTGCGTTTTAGAAGAAGAGCTGATGGTTCATCCTAGCCCTGGGTTCCAGATCTAGTTTCAATCCTGGCATGCTGTGTGACCTCAGATAATTCCCTTCATGTCTCTGAGCCTAACTTTCTTCTTCTCTAAAATGAGAAGAATGGGCTAGATGCCAGTCTTATACTCTCATTATGCTTGTCTTTAATTTAAGACTGGAACATTTTGATAGATAATCAGGGATTTAAAAAATTAAAAAATACTTTATTCTAAGGATAAAAAAATTTCAAAATTCCTAGTTGCTCTATTCACTAATTTCAAAATTTCCTAATCAATGGCCAAGAAAAACTGTTGACATATACTTCCCTAGATTACGGGTAAACTGGTTTATTTATCTTGATATCTTTTTTCATGTTCTGCTTCCTCCTCCACAAAGGGCCCAGAAATATGCAGCATTCCCTTGTGAGACCTGGCCTCAGGGGACACAGAAGTGTCCATTGCTTCTTTGTTTATAACACTATCATGAACCAGAAAATGATCATGAACCAGAATCATCTTAAGGATGGCAAAGACAGGTTCAGCCAGTGAATGAAACATCAAAGAGCTTTCCAATGACACGAAGGAAAGACTCTCACCTAAAGAAATCCGATTGCCACTGCTCAGTTCATGTCCTGTTTCTTGGCCACCCTCCTCCCCCAGCAATCAGCCACCCTCAAAAACTTCCTGCTGCATGTCTTTGCAGTCTCCAATAGGTAGAAATTTAGTAAGTCCCAGAAAGATTTCCATAGAATACAAATGGGGCATCTGAGCACTGTTTTATGGTTAAGTTGTACAGCAAATTGCCATGCCTGTTTAAACTCCTGTTGAAAAGTATAGCTTCCTCTCCCTCCTCTTCCAGCCTTCCTCCTCATCTCTGCATTTTTCCATGTCCACAAACGCCAGCACTCTTACTACTTCAGGAAGCTTGGATGACTTTCCCACTAAAACTTCAGAGTGGAGTTAGCCTGGCGGTTTTGGAACTTTCCTTTGTTTTCTATTAAATTGAAATATTGTTTTTAAAAGACAGAAAATACTGGTGGAGCATGGTGGTGGTCTTCTCAGAGCATGTCAGGATAATCAATCTTTTTAAAGACCAGCAGGCACGAAGTGTGACGTGCTCAAGTGTTCAGATCTGACATGTCTGACTTGCTGGAGTCTCTGTTTGAGGAGGATAATTTATCATATCTTAACTGTGGAACCAGTAGAATTAATTGTTTCCCTCGCATGTATGTATTTGATCCTGCATATGTCCCTGAGTATGACAGAGTCATTTGGCAGGCCATTCTTGCCTTTTGTTTCCTATGTGAATCTCTCTCATCCCAAATTTTCCTAGCCTCTTTCCCCCCAAATCCATAGGTAAAAATTTCAGTCTGCACACTCAAAATACAAACAAAGAGCATTCTTCTAATATTATTTCAGAACAAGAGAGAATTCATTAAATAGAAATTAATCAAGTTTTACTCATAATCACAAGTCATTTAACGAAGACTAGACCCTGTTCTGAGCCATCAGAACAAGGAAGGCACCGGCCTGCAGAGGAACTGGTTGGATAGGAACTAGGCAGTCAGGATCTCAGCCTGCAAACTTGCTGTGAAATAGAGAAACTGTGCTGGAGCTCAGGCTGCGGCCACAGAGTCTCTCAGGCTCTTATCTATTTTGTTCTGTGAAAAGTTTATGTGAAATTTACTTAACGTATCTAAACCGTAATGTAGGTAACTCACATGTAAAATAGATACGACAGTGCTCAGATAGAAAATGAAGTAAATAAAACAGCTCATGTAAAATGCTAAACTCAGGGGAGGGAGGCTGGGTGGCTCAGTCATTAAGCGTCTGCCTTCGGCTCAGGTCATGATCCCAGGGTCCTGGGATCCAGCTCTGCACTGGGCTCTCTGCTCAGCCTGAAGCCTGCTTCTCCCTCTCCCACTCCCCCTGCTTGTGTTCCCTCTCTCACTGTGTCTCCCTCTGTCAAATAAATAAATAAAATCTTTAAAATAAAATGCTTAGCTCAGTGGTCGATCAAAAGTGCTCAATAGATATTATGGGGCTAGTCATGTACTGGTGAGGAAGCCACATTCAGACGCACTGGTCTCCAAAGGCGGTCCCAAGGTCATCCTTTGGAAACGTTAGAAGATGACATTTATGATTTCTTTTGAAACTTGTATTTTATCTACAAAGGAAAGATATTACCTTCATTCATATATGAGTCAAACTGTAACCTCCCTCAGTCTACGTGTCAAAGTGCCCAAGCAACCTGACTGGCAGACAAGCCTGAGGAATAATTGGGCTTGTCCAGGTGGACAGCGGGGGCCTAGCACTGTCTTCGTGTCAGTGTTGAGATGAGTTCGGGTGTGTGTAGTTGGGTGAGTTTGGCAATATTACGTATAGCTGACCCTTGAGCAACACAGGTGTTAGGAGAGCCAACCCCCTATGCAGTCAAAAATCTGCTACAACTTTTGACTCTCCAAATACTTAATTAGTAAGGGTCAACCCACTATTGACTGGAAGCCTAATTGATAACATACTCAATTAACACATATCTTGTACAATATATGTTTATATATTTATCTCACAATAAAATAAGGTAGAGAAAAGAAAATGTAATTAAAATCAAAAGGAAGATAAAATACGTTTACAATAAGGTACTGTATTTACCAAAATATCTGCATAAGTGTGGACCTGCGTAGTTCAAACCTGTGTTGTTAAAGAACCAACTGTAGTTTAAACCAAACTGACCCTCATAAAATAGACAAATGACTAAAATAATTCCTGCTTTACTTAAAAGACATATTAAGGATATTGTAATAATTGTGGAGGGGCTGAGGTTTTAACCCACTTGCAAGCTAACAACCTGGTCTGCCACATTTCATGGATGCTGTCAGAAGATGCAAGGCTCCTAGGTCAGCGACAAAGGACTTTATTACTCTTGGCACAACAGGCAGCAGGAACCACATGTTTGTCCTGGCTACCCCTGCCCCTGAGTCCCACCAGGCCCACGGAGACAGACTGCGTGGATGCCATACGTTCAGTGTGCTTGTACCACAGCTGAAAATGCCTGAGTGAGGGAAACCCAAATATTTTATAATGGAACCACTAGAAAACCAGCCTGAACCTTGCCCAGAGAAAGACATTATCTTTATAATACTGGACGACAGAACAAACTTGCTCTCCGCTCTAGCGGGAGCCACTATTTTTATGTTTCAAGGCTGTTTGCTATACAAACACCCTTGGAAAGATAGCCCAGAATGAAGGCTGTCAGAGCTTCTGCTCTCAAGACATGCAAAAAAAGTGAGAGACCCATGAAGAACTGTCTCACAGAAGGTATTATGTATTAATGAAGTCCAAATGAAAATAAAATACCCAAGGTTATATATACTTCTAGTCAAAAAAGGAGCAAGGCCTTTTGTAAGATATAAACAATGATGATCAAATTAGAATAAGGTCAGCTAAAAAAGTGAGAAATGATAAAGGACTATCTGAAATACAGATGTGTAACTACTCTCATGAAGTATAAGCCTTATTGCAGTTATAATATATTGTTCCCTGAAATATTAGCAAATGATAATAGCACAGTCATATAATTTACAGAGGAATACATTTAAGTAGAGGAATAAAATTGTGGATCATCACTCAATTTGCTTAACTTTGGGAGATACGCATTCCTATCCCTGCTCTTGACTAGACTGGTATGATATGCTGGGAATGGGAAGGATTCTAGGATACAAAAGACAATGGTGTAATTTCATTCTCACTCTAAGCTCTCTCCAGTTACAGCAAAAGTAGGACCTTCCAAAGAGTTTCTATATCATGGTTTTGTTGTTGTTGTTACTGTTACAGAACAATTTTTGGCTCTATAAAGAAGGCAGAAGTCATTCCTAAGTGCCTTGACCACTTCTTGAATTGGATTCAACTGGATAAGGAAATTTAAACTTTCTCCAAATCTCTGGAAGCCAGTTTCTCCAGGGAACCAAATTTTCCATTGTGTTGAATGAGACCCTCCACCTGCTGAAGAAAGCAGTGCCATTCCCCTGGTGGAGTAGGGCCTGGGACAATGAAAATTGTATACCTCTTCCCAAATCCCCCCTACCTCAAACATTTCAAATCAAATTCAAATTGGCATCTGAGTAAACATAAGAGGAAAGTGGTTCACAAATGGCCAGGAGGGATGGGGTGAGGGGACTGTCATAGGATGTTCTGGTTACTAGTGATAATGCAACTCTGCTTTGCCTTCCTGAGAAATGTTTTGTTGTTGCTTTGTCCTGGACTTTCTTTGTATATAAGGCAGCTCCCCATTTCCTTCTTGCTCTCTCAGGCTTTGCCATCAGGCCTGGCAATTCCTCAACGGGGAGCCTAGACCATTGGCTCTTGTTTAGGGCCTCTGGGAGTCTGTTTTCACAATTGTTTGGCACAAAGACACTTCGGAAAGCACAAAGGGGTCACCATCAGCTTATCAACACAACTATGGAATGACTCTACTGCCTGTTTAGCTGCAAAGGCAGCTAAGTCCATTTCTCCATCCGACAATCAAAAGGCTGGAGTAGAAATCCTTACTTTATTCACAACAAGGAAGCACTTGCTTGGCACTGCAGAGATGTTGAGGTCCTACAATGCTGTGTTTGAATACTGGCTCATCTCTTGCTGACAATGTAACCATGGCTTCATAGCATTGCCTTTCCATGCCACGGAGTCTTCATCTGTTCACCTGGGTTGATATTCATATTCCTCTTATGCAAATTTGGAGCAAATGCATGGCATGTGGTAGGCCCTCAATAAACAGTTGTTATAATTCCTTTTTCTCCTATCTTATGGAGTAGTTAGGAAGATTAAATTAAGGATATAAATGTTCTTTTTAACCTTTAAAGGTAGTATTGTTGTTATTACTACTATTATTATTTGGTTGTGATTTCTTTCCCTAAGTTTTCTCTGAGGCCTCCTGAGGCTACAATCCTTTGTCATAATGGGAAGGGCCTTTTCTACCTCTTCTGAAATGGGGGATGGTGGTGGCGGAAGGAGTTGATTAGTAAATAGTCAAATATTGGCAGCTCAATTAGAAGCCTAGTTAATTAATCTGGGTTTCAGAAAAGTATAAAGCAAGAAGGAGTTAAATGTACAAGGATTTTATTACAGAAAGTGCTTGTGAGATAAAATGGGGCAAAGTTGGGAGATTTGGGAGAGCTGTCAGACTGCCACGCAAGTCTGGTTACTTGGTGAAAAGGAGAGAGAGATTGGGTGGAAACACCCCAGACTGCCATGTAGGTTAAGGGAGGTTCTACAAAGCTTTGGGGAGTCTTTGTCAAAGCTGGCTATCAGTGGAGTTCTGTCTCCCAGAAATGCCTGCCTTAGTACTCCTGTCACTCCTCAGCTATGGCTAAGAGAAACCCATAAAAGGCATGGCATCAATGCAAATGCAGGGATGGCTTTCAAAATGGTGCAGCTTGGGGCTTGCTCAATTGCACCCCTGCACAGGAGAACTGTCAGGTGAATTCTCTCAGCTGTCAGAGGTCAGTCTCTTGCACACCCTCCTGCCCTCCTTGGGACAGCTGCAGAATTAATGTAAGAGGCAGTCTTCCCTTTCCTTGTATGACTTGAAGGTGAACATGGAATTCATGTTGTGCTCAAAAACATCTCCAGGTGTCCTACCAGAATGATCGAAATCCCACCACTGGGAATTTATCTCCAAAGGTCTTCATAGTCTTCTTAGGAAAGGATTCACTTCATAGCTTCCAAGATAAAGAGCTTATGCAACTGACCACCAGGTCAAGAAGGGAGGGTGGGTGAAGTGGTGACAGTAGTGGGGGTAGTACTGGAGGGTGGGGGGGTACAGTCATGTGGAGCAAGAGCCCTGGGTAAGCTCTGAAAAGACAACTGCAAACTTCAATGATTTTCCCAAAAGAGCACCACCATGAGCATTTGAATGATCTTCACCAAAAAGATATGCCTTGGACAGAGAGGAAGTATGCTTTTAAGACCTAAGAAGGTGCCCATGCATTCTCTCCAGTGGCCTTCCAGGGACAGCTTCAGGTTGATGAAGTTTGGGAAGGCCTCCCAAGGCAGCACAAAGCTTTCAAGAGCTTATGTCTGTCCTTTGGCTCCATGAGCACATTGGCCGGCAAATCTGGACCCACAGCTTTGAGCTCCTCAGTCTCTTTAATGGCCGAACAATTGTGTTCTCCTGCAAGTGCAGCAGAGTCAAGTTGGATACCCGGGCTCCTAGGGCTGGAGCATGTATCAGTTGTTGGCTAGACCTGAATATCTGGTAGAGGGCAGACCTAAAAACATGCTGGAAATTTGCCCAAAGGTTCATTTCTCCTTGGGCCAAGAAGAAAACACAAATGATCCATTTTGAACTTATTAATAACTGTCACATTTCTGTCAGGGCAACGGAAGAGCCAGTTTGGGGGCTTGGTACTTTGAGTTCTCTATAATAAGTCAGGATGCCAGAATGGCCTAAAGCCATAACTGTGAAACAAGACTGTTCTTCAGAATACCAGGGCATCTTTGAACAACGATGAGTTCCCTAGGTCTTACTACTGGGGAGTTCCATTAAGGAAGAGGGCTTGGGAACTTCTACCATAAAAGACTTCCTCACCTCCCTCTATCATTCTGATGTCCTGTCATATATATTATCAGCCAAAAGCCCAGTCCCCAAAGTAGCCCCAGTAGCCACTGAATTGTGCTTACTCAGACTTTTTCTTAACTTGAATTAAATCCTTTTTGGAACAAACTGCAGTATAACCAATGAAATAACACAAGATACAGCGAATTTCAACACGTCAAAACTGAATGGGTCCCCTGGAAACAGAGTCTGAGATGGAGATTAGCATGCAGAGCTATCAGGGAAAGCTCCTGGGGAAAGCACCTGTGGAAGGGAGTGGAAGAAGTCTAGACTGGGCAGAGGGAGATGCCAGCTGTGACAAAGTCCCACTGCAAGCTTCAGGGGACCAACGGGGAGCTCCAGAGCTGGGATGGTCCTCTGAAGTTGTCCTGAGTTGGGGCAGGGGGCTGGGCCTTTATACCCTTATGTTAGTCAGTCATCAAATTGAATGTGGGCTGCCACACAGAGAGATGTGACCTTTGGCGAAGCAGTTTTCATCAGAAAAGGCAAGGCCCAAAAAGGGGTGACAGCTGATGGCTGCCTTCTGTGAGTACTCCCAGCACTTGAAGGGAGAAGTCCTTCATCCTGCCCAGACGAATCTGGGCAGAAGGGCACAGCATCTACCATGGTGGGGTTAAACTTCAGACTGGATTCATTTCTTTTTAGGTTACTATGAAATTCAGCATCCCCCGCCCTCCATAAACTCACTAATAGTATGAGCTCCTGGATGCCAAAGAAGAGTCAGGAGGGTACTGTTTCGAATCTAAGAAACCTAAAGTGAACAACTTATGCGTGGTAAGAAAGTGTGACACTGCACTGGGCATTTGACTCTTAGACTTGGTAGAAGAGGAAGGCAAGAGAGAAGAAGGAAGAGGTGAGAATACTTGGTTGTTGTGCTGGGCTAATGAGAATACAAGTCTATATACAACACCCGTGTGGGCCAATGAGGTTTATTCCTCTGTTCATGATTAACTCAGGGTGAGTATGCATTAACAGATAATCTAAGGCAAGAGATGATATCAATTCCCTGAATTGTATCATAAAAAAAAGTGCTTTACTACAACCACCCCTTCCCCCAATAAAACACACCTTACCCCTAACCCCACACTATATCCACAGAGAACTGGGCTCCTAATAGCTTAAAATTTCTGATTCATCATGAAGAGGCTCATTATGGCAGAAAATAATGCCACCAAGGCTGAATCCCAGATATTTGACTGTGCTGATTTTATATGCCTCTGCTAAGTTTCACAGTGGATAGATTCCCCTAATCCCTCAGTAATTATTAGAGATGTCTAGGAAAAAAAACCCTACCACATTCTTTTGATGAGAATGATTGTTTAGTATTCCTATTTATTTATTCACTTGTAATGAGCAGGAGACACTTGGTGAGCCTGTTCTGTTCCTCTATCAGATTCCTTTACGCATAAATTATTTGAGGGTAAGATTTATGCTCAAAGAATAATGAGGTAAACAGGAGCAAAGGGAATAATTTAAAAGCAATTCATAACAAGGAAGTGATCACATACATACCGAGAGCACGAAGAACCCCATCCTGTTGCTCTGCTTTGTTTGAAGTCAAGTCAAAGGAGAATTTAATCCCAGGAACCATTTCTCCAATGAAACCCCAAAATGCTTTATGTTTTAACCATTTCACAACCTGAGACCTGACTGCTGAGAAACAGTTTGTACCTCTGTTAAGATCATTTTGGCTTACTTTTATTTTCTGAATTAATTCACTGGGGCTTTTTTTTCCTAAAAGTTTCTTCTTGGAGAAAGAGTGTTCATCATTAATCGAAACTATGTTTGATTCGCCAAATGTTTTTAAACAATTTACAAAAACTTAAAGAGAGCCAGGCTTGGAATGTAATTCATATGCAAAGACTTTTGATCAAGCCAAAAAAGCATTACTTACACAATGAACAAGTAACTTTGTGGCTAGAATTGCAAAGAGAAACATAATTTGCTAATAGCTTGTTTCTGAAGTCAGACCTCACTCCTTTTACCTGGTTACTAATCTGGGGCATCATGGAAATGAGAGAGAGATAATATATCTGAATTTCATTTAGAAATTTGACAAGATTTCTTATGATGTCAAAATAGGTTCAATATAGAAGTATGTTCTGGATAATCAATGGCAGCTGGAAGGAAGTTCTTTAGAACCAGACTGCAGTCCTTTTTTTTCAATACTGTATTATAACTAAAACAGATTGATAAAATTTATGAATAATAACGTATGCTGAGAGAGAGAGAGAGTTCTACAGCTCTAAATACCACTTAGAAATCTATGCGCTCCAAACTTATCTAACCTGCATTCTGACTTCCATATCCATCTACTAGACATCTCTGCCTGATGCACCAAAAACTCAACATGGCTGAAGCTTAAATTTATCATCTCTACTCCATCCTTCAATTGCTTCATCTACAAAATTCTTAAAAAATAGAGGCTTCATGCAGCTTCTAAAGCTAGAATCCTTGGAGGCTTCCTTGACCCACACTTTATTTTAATCACACCTAAATATATAATTGATAACCAAATCTCATTGACTCCATTTCCTTAATGTCTATTTTATAAAAAGGAAAAAAAAAAACACCCACTGAAGAAAAGGAAAAACAATGGAGTACTGACCTTGAGTCAAAACCAAATTAAACTAAAAATCCAACTTCCAAGGTAAAGAAGGCATTATTTAGAGAGCTTCAGTCAATGGTGAGTGCATCATGATTCCATAGTTTAATCAGCCTCAAAAAATGTTAATGTGACCTGAAGCTGTATTAATTAAATTACTGTGTTCAGAAGACAAGAGGGGATAATTTTGCTGTGCTCTACACTCTCAGATCACAATTATATTCAGTTCTTGGTGGCACATTTTAATGTAAAAATAGATACAAATATAGTCAGGAGAGGGAGAGAATGTTGAAGGGACTCTAAGCCATGTCATAGTAGGGATGTTTGTAAGGAATAGGAAGCTCTTCCATGGACAGGGGATCTCTTGAGATGGCTGTGACAGTTTACAGAAAGATGATATCTAGACCAATGATCTCAAACTCTACCCCATAGACAAGGGCTAGACTGACTCTGTAAGAAAGTCCTGGGATAATTCTATGGATTCTTCAGTCCCACTCCCAAGAGATTCTTATTCGGGTGCCCTGGAGGGAACTCTCCCTCCCTAAATTTGTACATTTTAAAAGTCCCCTTGGTGATTTTGACATACAGCCAGGGATGGAGACCCCCATGTAAATGAGAAATCAGATTTTCTCAGCATGCAGCCAAGAGCCAATAGATAGGAGACAGGTCTTTGCAAACTATTAGGAGATGCATTTTAAAACACAAAAGAGTCAGGAGATTCATGGGCTGTCTTGAGAGGAAGGGAGGGAGTGCTGAGTCATTGGGAGTTTCAAATGGGGCTCCATGAATAATTTGTAAGCATGAAATCTAAAAGGTTTGTGCAAGAATGGTTGTGGGACTCTGCAATTTTTAAGATTCTATGGTATTTGTCAAAAGAAATAAGCGCCTATAGATAGAAGGCAGCTTTAAAGATATCTCATTTTATATTATCTCTAGAGTACAAAACGTCCAGCTATAGCAGAAGTTGCCAGCATCCCACCCACACCCCCCTTGAGTCTTATTACAGTGCATACTGGCCTAACTTCCATCTGCACCTCTTTACCTGAGGTCCTTCACTGGCCTCCAGAGCCATTCTGCTTGCATCCATAGCAGGCCAGACATGCAAGGAGTTAACTACTTACTGTCCCCAGCAATCCTTGATCAATGATCAGCAGGAGTTGGTGTATACATACCCAAGCCCCCTTGCCCCGTGGGATGACTCTAGAGGGCATGTTTTACACTCCTGGAGTTCCCAGGTGGAATGAATCTCCAGTTTCTCACAACAGTAATTATATTGACTGCCTTTCCTTCCCTTTATCCCTTCCCCACTCCTCTACTCATACTTCTTAGGTAGGGCTCATTTCACAAATAAATTACTTGTACTCAGAGCCTTGTCTTAGGGTCTGCCTCTGGGAGAACACAAACGAAGACTCCAATTATTGCCAACTAAGCAGAAAATAATTACCTAATAAATCAAAGTTTGATGAAATCAGAATTAAAATGGCATCTATTTAAAAATATTTTTTAAAACTTGGCAATTTGACAGCACTTGCAGGCTGGAATGGTATTGATAGGCACAGCTAAATTAGAGGGTCTAACTGCCCTTGGCTTCCAGATCACTGGCTATTGAACACTGCTGCTCATTGATCTCAGCGGTACCCACCTCTCTGGGCCTACATTCTGCCACTTGTCCTTCACTCTTGGTGTTTCAGACACTACTTACAATTCCCCCAACACATCTCCCTTTTTCACACCTCTATATCTTTGACTTTTCTATTAGCTACTTGTCCTAGAAATTTCTATTCATCCTTTAAAAACGTATTAAAGCTGTCCCTTCATCCAGGAATCCTCTTGCCTCATTCCCCTACATCAATGGAGTCATTCGCCATTCTGATTGTGTCTGTAGTATAGAATGCTACAGTTATCAATGAACTGAATATTTAAGATTGAAAATGACTTAAACTGGAGGGCAGAGAAATCTGCCCTGGCTTTCTTTTGCACTCACTGCCAGGGAACATGGTTTTTAATGTTCAACATCATTTTTAATCATAATTCATTTGTATATTATCTTTCCTTTGTTTCTTTGTTCTACAGCTAGCTGCGTTTCAAATGCCATCATTAACCAAGTGTGCAGAACTTAAATCAGGAGAGAACACCTTGAAAGTGACAAAATATTATTTAGTAACTTCACACAATCTTTATAATAGAAGTAAAAAATAGAATAAAAATCTTTATGCTATCACCGTAATTGAGAAGAGCAGGATACAAAATTTTGTGTGCAGCATAAATTCACAAATTGTGAGTTTGAAAAACATGGAAGGAAATCCATTTAATGATAATGCAGTGAATCTGGGGTATGAGACTCTGGTGATTATTTTTCTGCTTCTCTCTACTTTTTGTGTTTTCTTAGTTTTCAATAACGAGCAGGTTGCAGAAAATAACAATGACACCTTTTTCACCTGTAAGGAATGCTTTCCAACAGATCAATCACCATGGAAGAAATGTTATAAGTTATTAAAGAATTATCTACAAACCATGTCAAGAGGCCAGAAGGCTTTATCGGTAAATTCCTTCAAATGCAGGAACTATATCATATCATTCTGCTGCCACCTAATTTGTTCCAGAGCACAGGAAAAGCTGAAAAGCTACAGTTTTGTTTTTTAATGAAGGAAGCATGACCCTGAAACACAAACTTGGTGAATACACACACACACTCACACCCTACTATAGATCAATGACACTAATTAACATAGGGAGAAAAATATTAGATAAAATACTACTCAATCAAATTCAATAGCATCTAAAAGAATTGTGCTCTACAATTAGAAAACTACCCTAAGAATGAAAGAGTGATTTAATATTAGAAAAACTATCATTGTAATGAAAAACATCAATAGGGCAAAGCAGAAAACCCACCTCACAGTGGGTACTGAACAAGGAGTAGGCAAAATTTTAAAAGTCTATTTCAAAAGACAGGGGGGAAAAAAGATCCTTAATATGATCATTGATCATTACACCTAGCTATATAAAATGTTGGTTATGAGTAATATGCTCTGAAATCATTCTGACTTGGGTTTAAATTCTGGGTCTACCATTTTCTGCCTGTGAGTCTTTCAGTAAATTATTTAGTCTTTCTGCATCAGTTCTGTCTGTAAAATGGGCACAATAATTTCTTACCTCATAGGGTTAGTTTGAGCATAATTAAAGTGGTACTTGTAAAGTGCATAGTATAGCACTTGGAACTTAGTCATACTCAGTAAATGTTCTAACATTTGTATACCAAACTCCATGATGATGATAATGAGTCATAGTAGTGATGGTAGTAAAACTGATATACTTCCAAATTTACTTGTGGAGATTCTTCTCCCCTTCACCTCAAATACACATGCCTGGGGGTCTTTTCCCTAGTGATTCTAACATATACCAAATGTTAAAATCTCTAAATGAGAGACACTCCTCATAAAATTAGAAATAACAAAAGAATATAAAATATCACCAAATTGCTAACTATTGTTCTGAAAGATCTAGGTAATGCAACAGTCATGAATCAGAAGTGAGAGGTGTAATTATAGATAAGTGAGATAAATTTGTTATTTTCAGATAGCCTTTCATTAAACATAGAAAATTTAAGACAATCAAAACATTTCCTCAGGACCAGCCCTCTTAGAATCAAGAAGAGGGCTCAGGATAGTGTTCAGACATAAGATCGATATAGTAAAATAAACGTTTCAGCAATATCTATTTAGACTATATGGTAGGAAAAATCCGTACATAATAATGCTAAACATACAGAGCACCTAGAAACAACCTTATGAGAAGTGTGATCTACATGAAGAAAAGTCATGTACTTGATCAGGTGATATAAAAGAAGACTTCGATATATGGAGAAACATACAATAGTTCTAGAAAGGTGGGCTGAATATCATAATTCGAGAAGCACTCCAGATTAGGCTTAATGCAATCCCAGTAAAAACACCACTGAATTTTATTTTTAATGAAATGATGTGAATTCTACTTGAAGACTAAATGCAAGAGAATAAACAGCCTGGAGTTTGACATACAGCCGGTGCTTAATAAATGCTAGCTAACTTTCTCTTGCTGCTTAGCAAAATTTTGATGCCTCAATCTGTGGTGATCTCCCCTCCTTTGATTCCTCTAATTATTACTCATTTGGCAATTACTGTACGATTTTTGGCAGGTCTACTTTACATTGAATTTTTAGTTAATTTACATTATTGGGTCTTCAATTATTCTCTCCCAAATAGACTGTAAACTCCCTGAAGTCAAGGACTAGGTTTATATAGCTTTGAATTGAATACTTAATGCAGTATGGGGAACTGAGGGTGATAAGGAGGTACACCACAAAACTGTCATTAGCTCATCGCTACTGAATAAAACAAAATACCACTAGTCACAGTTGAGGAAGTCAAACTTGGGGGCCACCAAAGCAATCCAAATGCCAACAACAGTTGCAAACTGGAGGAAACCTTTTCCTAGCTAGACCAATTATTCCTGAGTATCACGCTGGCTGAGGCATCACCTCATTCCTAAAATATGCTAGAGCTGATAAGGAGCTGAGGTCAATTCAATCTTGCAATGAGGTTTCTTGCAAAATAGGGGTGACTAATAGAAGAAATATATGTCTACTTAATAGCAGTCAATAACCTATGAATCCAAAGGAATGAATGAATTCCCAAAGCTTCAAAGCAAAATATTTCAGAATCATGTTCTGAGTGTAGGCCTGGCAGATTCTCAAAGTATAGTGGCTGCAAAATACTCACTTGATATTTTAAGCATATTTTGTATGCTTAAATTTGTAAAATTTTGTTAAAGTTGAGGAGAAGATACTGTTAGTCAGGAAGTATATGTGGGGAACATAAGTATTAAATCAGTATGTGTACAGTTTCCAAGAACCATGAGTAAGCAAACCAGTTCCTGACTTCAACTGGATGTCAATTTTACCTAAATATATGCAGGGGATATTAATACTATACTTGTGTTTACTTTAACAACCACCAGGCCTGTGTGAAAATCAGCTTCACAGCCAAATAAAGTGACAAAAATGACAACTCCAAGAACATAGAAACCACTTTGCAAGTTTTGCTTGCATTTTCTGTGTAATCTCCAGAAAAGAAGTCTTAGACACTTGTACTCTGGCTGCCTACCCACTTCTCGGGCCCCCACTTAACACTCCAGGGAGGGAGGTCTTACTAAAATGCCAACACTCAAGTCAGAAAAATGCCTCTAGCCTTCCAAACGTGTCCAGGCTTCCAGCTATTGTGAAGGAGTGGGTAAATTTCACCCATAACTTGGAGCTCCCCATTTCTGAGTGGAACACCCGTTCCTACACTCCCCAAGCTGAGGGAAGGACTTGAAGAGCCCCAGCCTCCATGTGAGCTTAGCTTCAGCATGACCACACGGTTTCACTGTGGCCAATGACCGGCTGCTGCTGCTACTAAGGAAGGCCAGCCCTCTGTGTGTCACCCTCAGGTCCGCATGCTATTTGGAGGGCTACGACAAGTGTAAAGATGCTAAAGACACGGCCTGCACCTTACCATGATTTAAAATATATTTTAGAAGAAAATTCCCAAACAAAACACAGGAATTAAATAGTAATTAAAGTTAACAAGAAAAACTGTTGAAATTATAGAATACCTAATTCGACAATAGAAAGTTTCCAGATAGGTGCTGCAGAGAGCAACTGAAAAGGAAATCCAGGGGACAGAGACTACACTGTGGGCGGGGTTTACAAGGGGCTTTAGGAGGAGTTGGGTCTTTAATTGGGAGACCACTCAGTTTAATGATTAGGCAAAAGGGTTCTGGAGTAACACACTCTGCTTTCCAGTCCAGCTTCAACTCAAAGGAGCTGTATGTCCTTCAGAATTATTTGATTCATCTGAGCTTCAGTTTACTCACCTGTAGGATGGGAATAATAATACTACTACTATCTACCTCATTGTAGGGTTGAGTTAAGATAATGAAGGTGAAATAGCATCTGATATACAGTAAGGGCTCAACTAAATATTAGCATAATAAATAAAGAAACAAAACAACTTGACCTTCAGATGCCTACTGTTTGGAAGCAGACAAAAGATGGAAAGATAATGCAGATACCATGGTGCTTGGTCTCCTTACATCACTCACCTAAGGTCATGGTTATTTACCATGAACTTTCAGGATATAGAGGTACTTTGGAGAACACTCACAGCCAATCAGCCTTCTCCTTGGAATCTGAATGGTAGGAACCCACATCTTTGTTTCCTGACTTTTCATTGAATGCATTTTGGGCCTAGCACACCACCATCAGAGTAACATTCCCAATATGCAGAAATCCCAAGATGAAAGATCAAAATAACTGCTTGACCCAGAAGGGAGGGCAACACTGAATTTTCATGAAACCAGACTTAAGAGTCACTCTGACACTCAAGACTTGTGTCCCTAACACATCATTGAGAAAGATCTTTTCAATTAAGTGAAAACTTGATACAATCTAAATGTTTGGAATGTTGTAGACAGCTCAGTCCCCCATCCCTCCCCTGTACAAACACTACCCCTCCCCCTATGATCTTCACGTTACTTCATTTTCATTTTGTTCAGCAAATAATGGGCTGAAATTTGGCCTCCATTGATCAGATGTTTAGCATTATATAGCTGAAGGCCGTAAGTAGAAAACAACTCATTCAAGAGACATTCTAGCCAAGAAAGGGCAATAAATGGGCCATTTCACTATCATCCATAACGACTCCCAAATCCCACATTTCCATATATGATCTGGCAATTACGGCTACAGATTGAGGATTTTAAAGCAATTTCTGCTGTTCCAGGTGCAAGCATAGTTGTTTAACTGGTGTTTGTTAGCTTAGAAGGAGGGAGTTTATTGGATTCCTTCTCTACGGCCTCCAAAAATCCAGCTGCAAAATTTAGACTCCCTTGCAAAACAATTTCACACCTCAGTATATAGATTCAGGGAAATATTTAGAGGAGCGAAAAGAAAGCTAACTATTGAATAGCGGCTTTCAGAGGCAAAAGGAAAAGGCCAGCCACGATGTCCCTCGGCTCCATGTTTCTGGAGGACACCTTTGGCCGTGGCACCAGATTGCCAGGTTGGCAGAAGTTCCGGCAAGTGCTGTGCCTTTGCCTTCAGGCTGAGACCTGTCACACTTTTTCTTCTCTCACACCACGGGGTGGGAGGCATGTCAGAGAATCTACAATCAACATAAAAGTCAATTTTTATAATCACTTCTGTGCCGAATGGCCCACTTTCGCCCTTGTGCTTGGGGACTTCATCATATTAAGAGGCAGCAAAAGAGGCACGTTCTATTCAGCAACTAGATACATCTTCAGGCAATCTCTGTGAGAGCAGAGGGGCTCACAGACCAGCTTGCAACTCCCTAGCAACCACTATCCCAAGTTCTTACAGGTCACCTTCAAGGAGAATCCTAGGAACACATGTCTCTCTTTAAGCATGGACCACAATTTTTAATATATAGAAAGTACATTCGTACACAGTAAAGCATTTTTCTTTTACAAGGCCAACAGTGGGAGCGGGGCTAGGCCAACCATGGTTTCTTCAACCACACAGTCAGTTACTACAGTCTCCCAGCCTATCTTGCTTGGATGACTGTAGACCTTTCCTGTCTGTCTCACTGTTAACCAGCCTCCTGTAATTCAGTTCGTCCTTCACACTAATACTTAGAGCTATCTAAGAGACTGCTATGGGATGGAAGCCAAACACGGCTTAATGAAAGACCTGCTCTCTATTTAGATGCCTTAGGACCCTGCCCTCCTTCTCATCCACTCCATCTCAGTAATTTTATGATAGCTATTTCGAACTTCTATTTCTGGAAGATTCTTTCACATATTTAAGCTTCTGTAGCTTCCATATCCCCTATTTCTGCTTAGAGTCTTGGTACTCCTTTTCCAAAAGTCACCTCCTCTGTGAAGCCTTCTCTCATCTTCCCTTAGATCTAGAAGTTTGGTTTCTTCCTACTTTGTGCTCTTGGAGCTCTCAGTATCCATTTATATCATAGTAGTCACCACACAGGCTTTGAAAGACTGGATATTCCATAAGGAGAGGAATGGTTTTACTCCCATTTCTATCCCCTCGCATAAACTGAGTACTCTATAAATGGCCAGTGAATGAATGAATGAAAGAGTACATCCTTGCTGCTTAGGAGACCCTGGGCTTGTATCTTTATTTTCCTCGGTGTCTGTACTCATGGACTGTACTCTGCCTTCAGCCATCTTCTCATAGATGTGTGCCACTGATCTAACCAGGTGGGCAGACCACCAGATTCCAGGTGCCTGTTTCCAATGGCAGATGAATTCCAGTGCATAACCACCAACCTACCTCCCAACACTGAACTATCCAGAATAGAGCTCCACAAGGGTAAGGAGTTGAGCCTCGAAGGGTGCCTGGTTTATAGTAAATGCCCACGAAGTGGAAGGACAGAGGAACACCAGCTGAGGAACAGTATCATCTCTGTGTTGGAGAAGTCCCATGTGGGCTCAAGCTCAACTTCCTAACAATGTATGTGTTTGAATAGAATATGGCTCTGTCTAGAGGGTGATGATTCTGCTTCTTACCCTGTGAAAGTGACTGACTTCTCCAGAAGGATATACCAGATGCAGGTGGCCTATTTGTTGGGGCCTTTTTAAGATTTATCATCTGTGAAGATCCTCCTGAATCAAGTTAGTCCTTCCTTTTCCTAACCTCTCCCAACATACATTTTGCCAGTTAATTATAATCAGTACTCTGCGTGTTTTCATCTTGTTTTCCCACCTGAGTACGTGCCAATTTGGATACATCATTCTTCAGACCCCATAGTGAGCAGCCCCTGTACCAAGCACAGTAGGTGCTCAACCAATTCTTGTTAGATTGAAATGTTAAGGATTTACAAATCTCCAGGGATTAAACGTGTATATGTGTCATCACCAACAATTAGCATGGGAATTCTTCTTAGAAAGGAACTAACTACACCAAGGAGAGGAATTATTGGGCCATTTGGGAGTGAAACCATAAAGCCTCCAGAACAAGGTCTGGAAGGAAAAAGCAGAACTGGAAGACAAGGGCAGAACAGGAAATTAATTGCTCTGCACAGGAAGGGAAAGGAAACAGGGAATGCAAAGGGAGAAAGAGGCCCCTCCCATCTGGCCAGAGCCTGGACCCAGGGTGGCAGGGATGGACTTTCAAGTACCAGCGTACCTAAGATCAGCTGTCTGTGGTTTCCCTCATCCCCCTAAATGTTTTAGGTTTGCCTTGTGCAAGGGATTTGTCTGTGGGGTTGTTCATTGCTATTCTCTATCAATGAAAAATTGGAGTGTTATATAGAGGTCATCGGAGACTAGAGGTGGGTTGGTACGTGTGAGCTATACATTGAGGGAATTCCCCTGAAACAAGAGCTCAGGGGTGGAGGTGAGGGGAAACCCATGAGTCTTCTCCTCTTCCTACCCTCAACACCCAGATACTGGGAGGATGGGGGTCTCACTACAAGGCGGGTGAGGTTCAAAGAGCTTTTAGTAGGATCTCAAAGGGCAGATACTGAAAATGACCTGTGCATTACACATGGATTATGGGTGGGAAAGACATATGCCTATAGTCAATAGGGATGAGGACACTGAGGTCCTGAGGAGGAAAGTGACTTGGCCAAGGTCACTCAGCTCTGTGGTAAAGGAGCTGGGACCAGAACTCAGACTTTCCCCACACATTATTCCGTCTACTCCATGCGGTGCCTTTGCCCTTAAGTTGACCATGGGAGCCTCCACATAGCGTCTGTGCAAGACCATGGCATTTGCTGGACTTATAATTGTACAAATTTAGGTTACTGTCTATGCCAGCAAGGGCCATTGTTTATCTAAAGGCTGGGATCACATCTGTGCCGATTGGCCATCCGGAAGAGCCATCTGTCATTTGGGGGAATCCTAAGGGGATCTGGCATGGGTGGACGAGGTCCTGGGAATGGGCCGAATCCGGAATGCTGCTAGTAGCCTCCAGGCCTCAATTACCAAGAGCCTCTTCACCTTGTGCTGTCTTTACTTGTCTGTTGGAGGAGCCCATGAAAGAGTTCCTCACAGCTGCTGGCATCTCGTATCACAGATATGGACACAGGAGGTTTGCTTCCACCAGTCTCAGGATCCAGAGCCGGGAGATGCATCATAAGGGAAGGTCCTCTCTGGGAGCCTGCCTGCCCTGTTCATGCCCTTTATTCCCAGGTCCCCAGGGTGGCTTAGTGGAGTCTGCAAAATTCATTTCGTTCTCCCTGTGCACTGGGCTTCTCTCCTGACACAGACATTGCCCTGCAGGTACAGATAGGCATAATGAGGCTGAAATTGTGGGGATGCTGCAGGTCAAGGTGGCCACAGCCTTACCCATTCACTCGCAGCCACCAAGTTTGAGCAACAGCTGGTCCGGAGAGCCTGAAAAGCAGGGGGTCACAGGCAGCCTGTCTCCTCTGGGGTCTGGGAAGGCCGAGGCAAGGAACTGCCTGTCCCAGTGTTGATTACAGCAGCAGCCCCAGCAGAGAGGAAGGGAATGGAAATGCTATGCAAATACAGCAGGCTGCTTTTGTCTCTTCTAACCACAAGCTCTAAACATTTGATAACAACATCAAAACCGCAAATTTCTTTATCCCTGCTATTGTGTGAAACGATGGCTTCAAGAAAGAGAGGTTAAGGAGATTTAGTCGAGGTCAGCCAGCAAATCAGTAAATCCTGGAAATGATTCAGTCTTTCTGCTCTTCTCCAACTACCACCCTTCCCTGTTTTCTGCTGCTGTTTAAATATGAAGCTGTGAGCAAACAGAAAACTCAGTTTAAGTCTTTTCTAGTAGGAATGTAAACAGGCCAAAAGCCATCTCCATTTTTGACTGGATGGGAATATCTTTGAGCCTTTTTTTTTTTTTTTAAAGAGAGGGAGAGACAGAAATGGCGGGGAGGGGCAGAGGGAGAGAGAGAATCTCCACACCGCACTTGGAACCGGATGTGGGGTCAGTCCCAGAACCCTGAGATCATGACCTGAGCCGAAATGAAGAGTCAGACACTTAACCGACTGAGCCACCCAGGCACCCTCTTTTTTCTTTCTTTCTTTCTTTAATGACTGCCATAGTAAAAATTTGAAGAGAAGGTGGGGAGCGGGGGTGGGGAGGGTTTCTGATCCAGAAAAGCTGCCCCAGGAGTAATCCATTTTCTGTAGGGAGAAGCAGGCCTGTGACTGACCTGTGTGTGTATCTCTCAGCTGCTTAAGGACCTATTTCGATGCAAGTTTGAATTTGAAGGAGTGCAGGAAGTGCATGCTTACTAACTTTTAGAAGACTCAGAAGTGGAAAACGACCTTGGAAACCCACTCAAGACTACCCTCTGATTTGGAGGGTATCTGATGCAGTGATAAAGGTCTTTACTGCAACGTCACCTACTTCACGAAGTCTTCCCTGGACCTCCCCTCTCCTATTCCATGTCCTCTCCCTAGCTTTGTTTTTTCTCTTAACTTTTGTCACTAATTACCATATTATATGTTTTATTTATCACTAACATAGTGTTATTTACTTATTTATCTTGTTTCTGTTTTCTTCCCTGGTAGAATCTAAGCTTTACGATGGCAGAAATTTTTCTTGTTTTGTCCACTGTTTATCCCCAGTGTCTAATACAGTGCACAGCACAGGGAGATGCTCAAAGAAGATCTGTTGAATAAATGAGTGAAAGAAAGAAGATCAAAATGCTAAATAATAAGATGCTTACAAAGGATCTACTACATGCAAAGCACTGGTAGCTAATTTAAACAAGTATAGACCAGTTCCTATTAGACTATGAGTGCAGCCATGACAAGGTACTACAGACTCAGTGCTTAAACACAGACCTTAATTTCTCATAGACCTGGAGCTACAAGTCCAAGATCATGGTGTTAGCAGGTTTGGTTTCTTCTGAGGCCTCTTCGGCTTGTACATGGCCACCTTCTCACTGTAGCTTCAGGGAGCCGCCCCTCAGTCTGTGTGCGTGCACCCCCAGTGTCTCTGTTTATCCAAATTTCTTCTTCCTCTGAATGACACCAGTCAGGCTGGATGAGGGCCCACTCGAAAAGCCTCACTTCAGTCACTTGTTAAATGCCCTATCTTCAAATACTCTAACCCCCCGAGGTCCCGGGGGTGAGTCCTTCAATGTATGAATTTTTGGGGAACAAATCTCAGCCCATAGCAGCCCTCAAAAGGATTAAGGTATGTTAGAAAAATAAGACAGAAGTCCTCGGATACTAAAAATATACCGGAGAAAGGGGAGCCTGGGTGGCTTAGTCGGTTAAGCGGCCAATTCTTGACTTGGGCTCAGGTGCTGATCTCAGAGTCGGAGGATGGAGCCCTGCATCAGGCTCCCTGCTCAGTGGGGGGGTTGGCTTGAGAATTCTCTCACTCCCTCACCCTCTCCCCCTCCTCCCACTCATGTGCTCTAAAATAAATGAACAAATCTTTAAAAAATACATTGGAGAAAGAACAAATTAAATATAAGAACTATACATCTACAAGATTAATGAAGTGGTACAATGTAGTACATATGCAGCACCTCCTTATTAGGTATTGGGGAAAATTACATATACTTCTGAGCCTTGCTCCTCATTTGGAAAACAGAAATAATGGTATCAATGAGAAGATTAAATGGGAGAATGTATACCACATTACCGAGAGCTTGGCATGCAGCAGGTGTTAGTAAATGCTGCTTACCTCTTTACATCTCATCAAAAAGAGGACATTCATTTTAGTGCCACATATTAACAGGAACATTGATAGCACTGTGAAGACTGTCTTTTGTAGGTGGTTCCCTTTCCTTTTTTACCCCAAAGTGTTAATTTTTTCTGATTATGAAATAATTCCTACTCATGTTAAAACTCAAACACTAGGGCGCCTGGGTGGCTCAGTGGGTTAAAGCCTCTGCTTTCGGCTCAGGTCATGATCCCAGGGTCCTGGGATCGAGGCCCACATCGGGCTCTCTGCTCGGCAGGGAGCCTGCTTCCTCCTCTCTCCTCTCTCTCTGCCTGCCTCTCTGCCTACTTGTAATCTCTCTCTCTCTGTGTCAAATGAATAAATAAAAAAAACAAAAACAAAAACAAAAACTCAAACACTATAGAGGTGAGGTAGAAAGTGAAGGGAACCCTGGAACTAATATGCTCCCTGGCAGAAAATAACCACCGTTCACAGTGTGATATACCACTTTCAGCCTTCTTCTCTATTTTTATGTAAACATACTCTGTTTTTCATATAAATCTAAAGTGATTTGTAACGGGCATCTTTCTATACCAATATGTACGGATCCACCCCAATCGTTCTTACATTTCCATTTTTCATTATAATGGGGAAGAGGGAGGAGAATAGGAAGGCTCTTGTCAAAGAGTTTGGGGGCACACAAAGGTAACTTGATTTCTTTTCCCTAGAACTTCTCAGAGCCTTTAATATACACTGTGACCATCCAAGAGGCTGATACGGTAAGTGGTATGTGCCAGTTATGAAGTTACTATGTCTCAGCCATAAACCCATCCTCTTTACCGGGTTTTCAGGGCTCTCGGGCAGACTGTGCAGACCTCCATCTGCTTTGCAACCTGGCCCCCTGATAAGCTCTGCCACTAGGGGGAGCCAGGGGGGGCAGGGAGAATGAAGGAGGAACTTCCTGGTTGTCTCCTGCCTGTTCAGGGCTCTAAGCTTCTCCCCAGCAGCACTTTGAGTTGGCAGCAGCAAGTACTTTTCATAGCAGCAGCTGAATCCACTTTGTTCTTTTTCCAACATTTGCAGAACTAGCCTAATTTTGTAGGAGATGCCAGCATCAGCCGGCTAACGCCCCTCCTCAGAGGTCTGGATTCCAGACTTACCGGAACTCTTCTTCCTCTAAGCTCAGAGTCTAGCACCTGACAAGCAGCAGCCCCCTCCTCAAAGGCCTAAGTTTTAGCAAGTTGGTCTCCCTCCTATAAGCTTCTAGGATTTAATAAGAAACAGCCCTATCAATACCAACTGGTATATTTAATAATACCAGCCCAAGGGGTGATCACTGCTTCCTACACTTGCTACATTTGTGATAATTCAGTGTTTTTGATCTGCCTTTTCAGTTACTTAGTTAACAGTTTTATATCTATTTTTATATGAACTTCCTTCTGTTCAAATAATTGGTAGGTTTCTGTCTCCTGACTGACCTCTGACTGGTACATGACATTTCCAGGCCTTATTTGACTATGTCCTTTTCCTCAAGGGACAGCTCAGTGGTTCACCCTTCTGCCAAACACTCCTGCAGAAAGGTGGCACTGAGAATTATCATTAAGTTAAAAAAAAAATGATCACAAAGAGAGGCTCAAATTAGCTCCATGAACCTGTAGAAATAAGGGAAGGGAGAGCGAAGGCTGTATTTGCCACCAATTTTAATATGCAATCATCATTTTTCAGTAACTAGATCTGCCATTAGTGAAAAGACTTTGAAGAATCACCAAAATGTGTATTGAAAGTTAACCCTAAGGGTTTTTGTTTGAGCCAAGGCTTGCAGATCCAGAACATTTAATCTTCATTTGAGTTCATTTTATCATTTCTTAAAGTCTTTTAGTCATTTTAGCTTAATCATTTATCATGTTCTTTTTCTCTTAGATTTGTGGATTGGGACACCTTTGCTTTAAAATATAGTACTCAACCCAACAAGCCATGAATATTCTCTCTCCACTTTACAAAGCTAATTAAATTCTCTTTCCTACAATAGTATTGATTCTTCCTGCCAACTTTTCCTTTAAAATAACCTTCACACTCATCTCTTCCTATTCATTTCAGATGCCACAACTTTCCTTTGCATTCTTCCTCTCCTGCTGGCTTGCTGCAAGAACCTTTTCACAATTCTTCCAACCTCCAGCTGCTCCCTATTCCAGTTCACCCTCTATGCCACTACCTGACTGATTTACTGAGTTCAGCAATTCTTCTGGTCAAAACCCTTCAGAAGGCCCTGACTGCCTACATCTCTAACTTCTTAGCATAGTGTTCAAATTCTTCCCAATCCACCTTTGGCATTTTGATCTCCAGCAACTCATCACTTCCCTGAACCTAATGCTCCAAACCTATATACTCACTGTCCTTAAACTGGATGTTTGCTTTTTTGCCTACAAGTGTGTATTCATTTCATGGCTGCATCAATGCCCTACCTGTTCTTACTCCCACCTAAATACTGTCAGGCTGGCAAGGCCCAACTCCACACCCCTCTCTGAGCAATCACTCCTTACCACTCCAGTGTGTTGGTCTTGTCCTTGTCCTCCCCTAAACTCCTATAATGTTTAGTATTTCTACCCCTTAATAATACTAGCTACCATTGATCGAGCACTCACCATACAGCAGTACTTACCTGGATATTTTATTAACACTAATCGACCACCTTTCATTCTGTTCCAGATGAAGACATTGAGATTCAGATTGGTAAGAGTTTCCTGAGGTCATTTGCTTGCTCAGAAGTGGCATCAAGAGTACAGCCTTCTTTTTCCAATACTACTACCGTGCTCTTACCTATTGATCTTCAAGTCAGAAGATCCAGGTTTACCCCAGGTTCTGTCACTAACTAGCAGGCAAATCTTTCACGGATCACTTCATGTCTATTGACTTTACTATCTCATCTCTGAGGCCCCTTCCATCACTAACATTCAGAGAGCCAGTTCACAGAGGGTCATGAATCCCATTATGGTCTTCTAGATGAGAGAAAAGATCTCAGACAATCCGGACTGCTGTCTTTATTGGGCCTTTAATTCCCAGGAAAGAGGAAAGATGGTGGGGTCGGGACACCAAAACGATTACTCTTTGCAGGATGCTTGGAGGCATCTTGTCATATTGAATTAAGCATTTATCTTTACTTAGAAACCCCGGAAATTTTACAGGAAGGGTTTGTTAGGAGAGAGTTTAAATTGTCAACCTGCCATGGAATCACAGATGAAAAAAAGCTGGGGAGAGTTCCTTTTCCCCTCGAGAGTAGAGGGTTTGCCTTTTCATTTTGCAGGTCCCATGGAAGAGCAGACACTGGTCTCTTTTTGCAGACAGGAGATTTTGTTTAGCATCTGACAGAGCAGCCTGGATCTAACCCCATGGAGAGGGCTTGGTAGATGGGGATCGGCAGCATTTGCTCCAACATCTATCCTGACCCTTGAGCCTTGCAGAGTAAAATCACACAGCACTGACAACTCTGCACAGTGAAATAGGAAGCCAGTATAAAGACAGGGGTGCTTAAATCTCAAAATCATGGTTAAGTTGAATTCCTCAATGTGCCTAACCTTGACCCAAGTTGTAGAAAGAACAGAGTCTTAGGAGGTAAGCAAACTGAATTTATAACCTGACCACTGGTATTCACCTCTCTGAGTTTTGGGTTTTCTTGTGTCAAATGGGGATCATACCACTTACCTTAGTACATGGTTTTTAGAACCAGAGGAAATGATGACCATAAATCACCTACTCCACTGTAGGAACTTAACAAAGGCTACCTTCTCTCCCAGCCTATATCTTAAATAGTTAACCAAATGTCAGCAACTAAACTATATTTCTAAATTCAAACTGAGGTGGGAGGGGGAATTTGGATGGTGTGTTAGGAAAAAGGCCACACGAACACTATCTATTCCATTTTGTACATTTTCCCTTCGTTTGAATATCCCATTTGTCAATCTTGCAAGAAAGGGAAAAAAAATCACTCATTGTTTAGGAGATTTTCATGCTTTCCCCTCCGTCCTACTTCTTGAGGTAAATCCAAAAAGAGTCAGCACAGCATTTCTCAGCGCTGTTACCACCAATCCTAGGAAGCTGGTTCTCCTAAGCATGCTTTTAAGTGCTCGCATGACTAATAAAGTGTGACATGGCTGAGATTTGCTAGGCTTCTCTTCAGAAGCGTACATTCTAGCTGACAAAATATGGCTAAATTTAGCTGCCTTTAGACAACAAGCGTCTTCCAAACAAAAAGGGCCTCAAAGGCAAAAATGAGCCATGACATGTCTCTGTCCTAACACGGATTTGTCCAGCCCCTCATCAGTGCCTCAGCTAAGAAGAGATGTTTCATGTGCCTATGAGCAGCGTCTGAGCTGTGTTCATGGTGACAAGGTGGGCATAACATGAAGTGTTCCTCTTATGGTCTCTGACCCCAGAGTCCTTACCAAGGTAGAAGAATGGATGTTGGATGTGTTGGGTAGGAGCCAACCAAGCAGGGACACAGGGACCATAATTATAATATCTAAGGCTTCCATAGCACTGTCTATGTGCTGGTCTGTGCTCCGACCACTGCACCCTGTAGCCTCTAATCATAACATACCATGCCTGGAAGAGAGCCCAAAGGCCATCTAACTTAACACCCCTCGTTTATGCACGGGACAACCAAGGCCCAGAAAGGTGAAACAACTTGACCAGGATCCCATGGCCAATGGGTGGTCCAACTGAAGCAGGAAGGCCATGCCCCTAACTCTCGGTCAACTTAAAACTGCTTCAAAGGAAAGAAAGTGTGAAAAATCTGCTGGGACATATGGGAGGCACTTTGCGGAGGAGAATCATATGTTGCTGAAGCATTCTGAGAGCTAAAACTGTCTCCCTTCCAGTCCAAAGTTTGTGTAGTTGGATCCAAAACACTGTGAATGCATTTGGCATGATCACAAAGAAGACACTGACCTGGCTGTGGCAGGCAGGGGCACTGGGTATGACATGGGACATTCCCTGAGTTCAGCAAGAGACCCAAGGGCAGCCAGGTCAGGATACCAAGTAACGGCAGACTCAGAGGCTCAAAGGAAGACAGCCACAGTTTCCCTGGCGATGTCAACTACGACGGAGCAGGGAAAGGAAACAGAATGGAGTCTTCCAGCCCATTGCTAGAATTCCAGATGCAGGCACATCTTCTGCCTGCTGGCCATTCATTACCTGTTGGCACTTGCCTCACTCCTAGGCCCTTCAGGGCTCTCCCAGTGTCTCAGGGAATGATGGCTGAGAGCTACATTTCCTAGGTTCCTGTGTCAGCAAGGTCCCTGCTATGGTTTAGGTTCTGCCTGTGAGATGCACTTAAATGAGTGTTGGAAGAAACGGAGAAGTCATTTTTCCTCTGGCAGTGCTAGTGAACATATGGCTTTGGCTTCAAGTTATCAGTGGCTTCCTTGTTCTCCTAACTGTCAGGGGTTGCAGGGCCAGCTGTGACCATTGCCTGAGGTGGTTTTCTGCACTTTCTTGACCCCTGGGAGGTAGCAGTAGCTTCCTGATTCTCAGAATCACAGGTCTGGTGGCAAAGCTGAAAACTACTGGCTACCCTCTGCTTTAATTTATGCAGCCAGTCCTTCCAAAGCTTTTGTAAGCCTAATTCTTTGTGTTACGTCTTTTTCTATGTGAAATATCTAGAGTGGTTTCTATCCTCTCAACTCAACACAGATTACCAATACATTTAGTGATAGTAAGAAATAATTTATTGAACACTTCCCATATGCCAGACCTATACTAAGCATCGTCTCATTCACTCTTCACTATAATACTATAATCATTTGCATTTTACAGATGAAAAAACCTAGAGGAATAGATGGATAAGACAGATTGCCTAGGTTCACCTAATTCACAAATAGTAAACCAAGATTGAACTCAGGCTATCTGACTCCAGAACATATACTCTTAGCCACTTGGCAAAACCATCCCCTTCATTTTAGAATTACAGTCTGCTTCAAAAGAGTCACACTTAAGATCCATCCAGGACAAGCCTAATCTCAAAGGAAAAAGAAATCAGGGTTCACCGTTCAATGAGAGAGACTATGGGAGCCATTCTTTGCCTCTTCCCTCTTACCCATCCTTCTGCAGCTGATGAAATTCTATGAACACCTGCCAGGTTCTGTATATCTGACTCTCCACCTTGTGTAGCATCTCTCCATAACTCCTGACCATAACTAGCTGCTAGGGGTTACTGCCCTTGTTTTGTGGTGAGGCCAGCTCAGATCTCCTCTTTAGGCCTTCTTTACTTGAGTACCCTGTGGCTGCTCTAGTCAGGAGGAAAGCTTCCCTCGCCCTACTGTCATGACAAATTGTTCCTAGCCCCTTGCGGCAGGTATCTCAATCCACTTTGAATTAGGATAAGCTGCTTTCCTGTTTGTTTGGACATATCAGTTGTCAGGTGGCGCCTTCAAGGCAGGACCTTGAAGGACTCTTCAAGAACTCTGGCTCTTTAATGGGATCTCCATGTTAGCAGAACTCTGACCATCAGATTTTGGTTACACAATCCCCTCAGCACCTCTTCAAGATCCCATTCCCTGGTACTTCATCCATTTCTTTAAGTTTCTGTGCATGGCTCCTGACCACAACTCCAATTCAGGTGTGTGCTTTGCCCTGACACCCGCTCATTGCCGGGTAAAGACAAAATGGCGCTGGATATATACTGGTACAACTCCCACAACTCTCAAGGGTCTCACTTTTCCTTTTCCAGAAATATTTCTAGCACTCATGTGGTGTCTTACTCCTCAGCCCTATCCCTGAGTGTCAGGCAGTCTTTAGATTTCTCACTGACACCACAGTGACTCATCCATAGTAGAGATTCAGGAAACATTAGTTGAATTGAAATAAAAGTGAAGGTCCATAATTTCGAAGAGCCCCCACAAAAGAGTCACTCAAAGTGAGGCACCAAAGAGAAAGAAGATGTCATTTGCCATCTCAGGGGTAGATGGAGGATAAGGATGGCCCAAAAGGTATTTGACAAGGTGTTTGTCCATTTGATCAGAGAATTCAGACAAAACAGATTTGATAGGATCCAAAAGAAAGAAGGAAGATGCATGAAAAAAACTGGAGGTGGGGGACCACATGGGGCTTTATGAACCTGAAAGGCAGACCCAGGGAAGCAATTGTCAGGGGATAAGTGTCAAGAAAAGACTTTGTAGGGAACGGAGTGGCACAGGAGGGAATGGGAAAGGAGAGAGCAAGCTCTCAGAAGATGGAATATAAAATAGGGAAAGGGGTCAAAAGTTGAGGAAACAGATTAAAAGGGAATAGAGATGAATAAAAAAAGAAGAAAGGTGAGAGAGGGGAAGAAAGACAACTACTGATTCTACCAGGCATTCAAAATGGCCAGAAAGATCATGGCAAAGTCCTTCATATGTACAAAATGAGCTATATGCATACTGGGAGGTGTCTGTCATTGCTCAGAAGTTTCTGACTTCTCAGAAACACATCCGGCATTCACATGATATCAGCTGAGGGAAGTATCAATAACAAACAGCCCCCACATCTCATTGGCTTAACACAGTGGAGGTTTATTCCTTGCTTACACTATAGACCTATTGTGGTTTACCTTGTGCTCTGCTCTACATCGTCCACCCCTAGGGTACCAGAGTGAGGGGGGCTCCCTCTCCCTAAGTCCATGAATAGGGAGACAGAAAAACAGAACATAGACAGTCATGCACCAGCTCTTAAAGCTTATGCCTGGGAGTGCAGCACATCATGTCTGCTGACATTTCACGGACCACTAGCAAGTCACACGGCTCTGACTGACGACATCAAAGGAGGAGGGAGTATAATCCTACCATCTACCTACAAGAACTGGAACTATTTAATCCACAGAATAAATGACCATGATGTGGTAAATCCCAGGTTCTCTATTTCTAGCCTGGTATTTTCTTTATCAGAATTCACAGAGCCATCAAGTGGCAGAGCAGAAAGGGACCTACCTAACTATCTAGCCCAACTTTCTGTATTACTGGTAGTGAAACTAAACCTCCAGGAGATGAAGGGACTTCTTAAGGACCACACTTCTGGTGGAAGGGCCAGTTTCCTGATTTCCAGCTTTCCATTCTGCTTGTGCCACATCAAGGCCCTTCTATTAGCCTAATAAATATCTACTCATTTGAACTACCAGATTCATTTCATTTTGGAACAGGGTTTTAATTACTACTATAAGAAAAGCAAGGATTTCTTGCCAAATGCCTTGGTGCTGCCAAGTTCCTTGTACCTCCAATAATGAATCTCAACGATATAAATAAATAGAAGGCAATTAAGAGTTTGAAATAAGAATTTGGGTAGTATTAGAGAGAAATGTTTGATGATACACATTATCACTTCTACAAAACATAGAATTATTTTTGGCCATTAGAAGAGGTATGCCTAACTGTGTGCATGTGCGTGTCCGTCTCTGTCACTCTCTCTTGGTCTCTCTCTATATATACACACACGTGTTTATTTATATACATAATATTTATATATATGTATAATTTGCATCTATGTAGAATATTTCCAGAAAGATGCCCAAGAAAGTGGTAATAGTGGGACGGGATCAGCAATGAAGAGAGAAACTCTCACTTTCCATATGCCCTACTGTATCATTTGGATTTTTCCACAATTTATATATTACTTTTTCAATAAAAATAGTTAATAAAACAATAAAAGAAGATTTTTTTAAAGTAACAGATGTCAAAAAATGCTTAATGGGACTCTGCAGTATCTTTTAGAGTAACGTGAAGTAGAACAAGATGAGGAAAAAGACTAAAATGGAAGCAACTGACAGCACTTACCAGCAGGCAGTACATTTTTTAGCAAGTTACAATATATTTTTATGTCAGACAAGCATAATTTAAATATCATTAGGCTGGAAGAGTTAAGATCTGGGTTCAAGACCCCAAATGTGCCATAATCTTTTGCTATTACTTTGGGAGGAAATCACTTGAACTTCTCCATACTTCAGATTTCCTATCTGTGAATAACCCAAGATTTGGCTTTCCTTGACCAAGGTCTGCTGATGCACTGGCCACTTGGGTTTTATTTGAGAGCTGGTGCAGGCAGCAGAGAGATCAAGGACCTGGAAACAGACATACTCAGTTTGCATTCCACACCACCCACTGATTAACTGTGAGACCTTGAGCAAATTGCTTCATTTCTCTTCATTTTGGATAAGGTTGGCTAATATCTGCTCTTCACAAGCACTGTAAAGATGAATGAAATGGCAATATAAGTAACTCCTGATCCTTGATGGCACTCAAAAAGTTTAAAATCCCTCCCAAAACCATCTCAACAAACCGAGTGAGAAGATCCCACAGCAGAAGAGGATGGAAATCATCCCTGTCTGATGTTGAATTCTTCCCTTTAAGTAAGTCTATGTGGACATAAACAAAGATGGAACAGGCCCAGACAGAAGCGACAACTTCCTGGTGATTGGAATCTTTTTTACCTAACACATCTAGTGCTTGATCCTAGCCAGCATTTCTCTATAGTGTCTATTCAACAAGGAATAGGCATCTTCAGAGAGCAGCCCCTCCACAACAACAATTTTATAGTTTGTAAGATGCTTTCGTATATTATTCCATTAAATCCCCCAAACACGTTGTGATTCCTTCATCTATTTATTCAGTCATCTATTCAGTCAGTATTTATTAACCATCCACTATGTGCCAGGTACTGTATAATGTGCCAGCACTACACTGATAGACATAAACAGCCGTATTACCTGCCCTGAGAAATCCTGCCACATAACAGAGAGACACAGACATCAAACAAATAATCACACAAATAAATGATAAGTGAGGTCTGTGCTAAGTGCTTTTTGGGCTGAGGGGACAGTATGTGCAAAGACCCTGTGGCAGAAAGAGAAGGGATCATGCTATTAGAGAACAGTAAGATTCTAAAATCATACTGGCTTAGCATTAAGTGACTGCAAGGACACCTTCAGGAGGTAGGTTGAGGTGGGGTAGGCTCTACAGAACAAGAGAGGTGGCCTTAGGAACCATAGACAACTAACGTTTGCCAGAGGCTCAATTCAGAGCCCTGAGATGACAAGGTTCACTGAAGAATATGCTGGCTGTAAGCAGGTGGAGGAGAGGCGAATAGGACTAGCACATGGGGTTAAGTCATCTGTGCTTCCTGAATAAAATTCAAAAAGCCTGAGGGAGTCACTGTCCTGTTTGTGTCTCCTAAAAGCTCTACAAGGGAGTGAGGAAGGAGGAGAAAAGGAAAGATGGGGTTCGTGAGCCTTATTTTGAAAGTAGAGTGAATGAGGCTAGATGATGCTTAAGGGAAGATGAGGACTTGGTGGCTTTTCTTAAATAAGAAATTCATGGTGTATCCACATCTTTCCTCAGTTCTTTCACCTAACCCACAGATGCCTGCATTTACTATTGTTGACGATGGTCTTTGGAAATTGTCCCAGCCCCCAGAAACCAGACAGTAAACTAAGTGGGTCTGCAATTGTGAGAAGCACCTCGACATTTGCAGTACCCTCCACAAATCCAAGACTACTGCGATCTCTGTCCATATTTTCTCAGTGAGAGTGGGCTCTAAGTCTTGAGATAGTCACTGGAATAGACTGGTTCTCAACCCCGGTTACACACTGCAATCAGCGGGTGACAATTTTACAAAAGACAAACGATGACTAGGTTCCTCTAGAGACCGACCGTAATGGAACCTCTGGAGTGAAGACCAAGCAGGAGGGCTTTCTCACGGCTCCCACATTATTCTGTTGTGCCGACCTGCTGCAGAACCACAGAGAAAGCATACCTGTGTCCAAGTCCTTAGTTGTTGGTTATGTAACTTGGGAAAGTCATCCCTGTCTTCATACCTCAGTGTTCCCGCCTGTACTGTGGAGGAGCTGTTCTAGGTGATTTCAAGGACCTCTGCCAGCAGTGGCAGTCTAGGACTCTAAGCCCACTTCAGGAAGGATGGCTACATCTACAGTGAGGCTCACCCCTGCCTGGGTTCTCTTCCTCCACCAAGAGCCTCCGCCGAGTTCTGACATAGCATCATGGAAAGAGCACTGGGCCAGGAGTGAGGAGGCCAGTTTTCCAGTACACACGCACAAGGCATTAGCTGATCAACGCAGAAAACATCACTGGAGTGCTTTAGACCTCGGTTTGCTACATCTGTTAGATGGTGCGGATGCTGACCCTTCTCAGTCCCAAAAGCAGGAAGCTGGACCAGATGATCCCTCCAGACTCAAATAAGCTGTGAGAGACCCAGTCTCAAGGAGGGAATTACATTTAAAGAAATGAAAATCCAAGCACACAAGCCACTCTTCCCTGGGATGAGTCTTCCATGGGCTCTGAAACTCTGCCATCCCCTCCTGGTAGATTCACTCATACCTACTACACTGTGCTGTCCTGACCTGTGCTGGGTCATTTCACTAGCCACACCTGCCTGGCAACTGTGAAGCAAACTTAGAGCAACGGGGGCTATCAAATCCCTTTTGATCTGCCCACTGGTTTCTGAGGGGCTGGGGACCAGGACTTCATGGAAACCAAAGCACTGCTACAGCTGTTGGTAACACAGAGTTGCCACCAGCAAGGAAGAGACAAGAGGAAGATACCGTATCAGTGGGATACAAGGTGTGGTCCCACCTGATGGGCAGCTCTTAGGACTTAGGTGGTGTGGACTCTCCAACTCCCTTCCCTCACCTGAGTTTCACATTCAAACTGCCCCCTACATCTGTTTTCTTTTTTTTTTTTTTTAAAAAGGGTCATGGCCATCTCATAACACTGAGGGTCAGCCAAGATGTTTCCTTCTCCTTTACCCTGTGCATTTAGGCTTGTACAATCTCTTACTAAATATCTCACTTATTCTTCCCCCATCCCGGAGCCTTTCCCATTGACTACCCCAGCCTCCTAAATGATCCTCTTGTAATTAACCCCCCCTCCATCTATCCTGGCTGAGTGATTGCCTTAGGACACAGTTTAAAGGTCACCCTGCCCCCTAAAAAGCTCATTCTAAAGAAATCACCAATCGTTTCTTTTCCATAACCCTCTTTTGTCCCTGCATGGCACTTCTCTGAGTCTGCTATTACCTTCTTCACTTGCGTCTTCACTTCCTGGCTATCTGTCCCTCCCCTAGCATAGTGGTGCCATGAGGATAAGGTCTTAGTGGGTTTTGCTCGTGTGCACCCTCAACACTCAGCAGAGTGCCTGGCACATGATAAGCCCTCAACAAAAATTTTTGGGTAAATGAATGAATGAATGAATGAATGGGGTAAAAACCCAAATGTTGTCACCTTGCAGACCAGGTACACCGTCATGGCCTGAGTCACCTCCCTGCCCTATCTGTGGCCGCCACTCCCCATGTCCTCCAGTAAGCACGTTTTACTGCTCTCCAAACCACGGTGGCCCTGGTGTTCCTGGGAACTGAACTGGGACATGTTGGTCCCAGGGCTTGCAATGACATTCCCTCTTTTTTAGCCAACTCCTAGTCATCTTTGAGCAGCCAGCTCACATTTCACTTCTTTTAAAAGCTCTCCCTGCCCTCTGCCAATCTCTTTTCTGCACTCCCGTGGCACTCTGAAATCCCTCTTCTGGGTCTTTTATTGTGCTTTATTATACTCATTTGTTTAAGTGACTGCCTCTCACTCTGGACTGCAAGCAACTCAGGAACAAAGATTCTCTTTGTTCATCTTCGTTGTCCAACAGCACCTGGTGCAGTATCCAGTCCAAGTTAATGAATCTCTGAATTATATCTGCAATTCCAGAAGCTGTCACACATGAATGTTGGTCCCATTAGAAGCTGCAGAGACTCATAACTGTAAGAACCAAAGTGCGTGCAGGAGCTCCTGGACCACTAACCACCCCCAGGAAGGCATGCCCAGGCACTCCATTTATGGACTTTCAATTGTGGCAACAGGAAGCAGAAAGATAAGTCTATTTTTGGCAATAAAATCAGGTAGGTTTCAAACAAGAAGATGGTCTTCCACTTTATCTTTCTGCTAAACATGACCTTGTGTCAGCAAACATTACTGAGTGCCTACTAAGTACCAGGCACTCTGCTAGGCACCAGAACCTCCCAAACTCAAGTAAGACATGGTCACGACCTAAAGGGGCTCAAGGTCTAGTAGGGCAAAGAGAAGATAGTGTTTCTTGTTCCTCTGCCTAGTTTAACTTAAAACCTGATCATTGTTGATAAGCAAAAAAATCTCAGGCAAGTTGGCCTTCCTGGAGGGTAATTCAAACAGCTCTCCAGGAGATGAGAGGCCTTCCTTGTGCCCTACCCAGGCATCATGTCCAATGGTAGCAGCAGCAGAGGCACAACAACTGCGAGCACCTGACTACTGACAGACAGACATGACAGGAGGTGCCCACTGTGGGGGAGTTTCCAAAGCTCATGGTACCAGGTAGCCTTGGGCACATTCATGAGCTGTTGGGCACCATAATGTGTGCCAAATTCTGAGCCCCTTGCCCTAAATCATCAGAAATATCTGAAATACTCCTTAAAAAAAGATCTCTTGGATTTCCTGGATGGCTTGTCCCATTGCCCCAGAACACTGGCAGATGTCTCGTTGTTTACAGGCTTAAGATTTTTCTACTTTGGGAAAAAAATGCCTTCTAGTGTGCAGAGCACAGGGGACAGATGGACTGCCCCTTCAGCCTACTACCCTCTCGGCTTCAACTGGAAGACAGATAAGCTTCTAGCATAGTATTCCCTATAAGGCCGAAAGGCAATATTCATGCTTCTTACTCAAGGTGGCCTTTAGGAAGGTCAGCCTCTGCTTCCACGGCTGTTCTCTCTCCCTGATGTCCTGCTAATACAGGGATACATAGCCCCAGGATGACCTAACCTAGCTCAGGGCTGAGCGGGGAACCTTCTAAGATTAAGAGAGGCTTTTATAAGATTTTGGCTTGATCTCCCTTTTTGGTTTTAAAACCCAAATTACATCTATTACATTCCTCTATAGAAAGGCTCTGCTGGCCAGAAGGGAATAATAAATTTTATAAATTACCCAATTAATCGCAACAGCAAACAATTAAGCTGGTGGGACTTTCAGCATTCTACCTTCTTTTTGAAGGGATGTTTTAAGAGGTACCTAATGCCGTTGTTAATTTTATTATTGATGTTGTTGTTGATGTTGCTTAAACTTCTTATCAGCCCCTAGAGATGGGCATTAACAGGGCCAATTTATAGTGAAATAAAGCGGATTTGAAATATACCTCTCTGAAAAGTTTATACTAGTAAAATGTCACAAGTTTGTTTTATTCAGCTTGTGATGGGTTTTCTCTAAGGAGAGAGAGGACAAGTGAATACTCTCAGGCCACACCTGTGAGCATATGTCACTGCAGGAGCATAGCTATGAGCAAGCACAGTGCTGGGCAGTTCAGAGGTCTTAGTCTCATTCCCATATACAACCTGGGATGCAGAGGATTTGAGACCCATCTGTTCTCCTACCATAGGATTCTGCTCACCCTCACCCTCTGCTTCAGCTTTGCTTTAAGAACTGGAATTTGAAGACTAGCTCATATTTATCTAGTGACCAAATGTCCAACCATCTGATTCCTTCTCACGGCTTTGGAGGATAAAGGGAGGCCCCAAATCGTGAGGACAGAATACTTTTATGAAGGGCTTATAGGTACCAGCAGTTTGTCCTCCTTTTTGGTAAACACCACAAGTACTCTATGGTATATATAAAAATACCCCTTTTATAATTGCAAAGCTAAGGTCCAACAAGGTTATTTAACCTGCTCAGGCCTACAGAGTGGACCCAAGCAGGCCATGGAAGATTTGACATTTGGGAAGATGTACCATGTGAAACAGGCCAGGGCAAGTGTTTCAAGACTTAGGTTGTTGTTGATGAAAGAAACCAGAGACCAGACAGTAGCCAAGTGTGTCAGGGCCAAGGGCCAGTTTACTGTCTTTTAAGAGGAAAACAGGGCCAGCAAAAATTATTTCAGCCAATAGAGAACCACCAGCATCTACAGCGCAGCATCAGTGGGAACGGGGTGGACGTGTGGTGAAGGCAATGGGGTGTGATACTACAAGATCAGATAGTTAGAGCTGCAAGTGCTTGGAGAGACCATCTCAGCCAATCCCTCATTTTAGAGCTGAGAAAGTGGAAGACTGGGAAGGGCAGGTGAGCAGCTGTCCAAGTTGATACAGTTTATTAGAGGTGGAGTTAGGACTCGAAGCCGGGTGTCCTGAGTCCTAAGCTGATGTCCAGGTCCCATATGTCAGGCACTTATGTTGCTGATGGGGACAGAATTCCAGAAAGAAGGGAATCTCCCTAGGCCGTACTGTTGGTTAGTAACAGAGCTAGGTCTAAGAGTCTGGTTTCCCAAATCTTAGCCCATACTTGTTCCCCTCTCTCAGGCTTCATCCTAAACCCTCTCGCCTACTGCCATGAGTGCAGGTGACCCTGGGCTCCACAAGATATTATGAAAAAAGGGTCCTTACCAAATTTCAACTAATAAGTACCTCTTTAGAAGAACAGGAGTCTTCAATATCTAAAAGATTGAATACTTAATGATTAGAAATAAATAATGGAATAATGAAGTAATTAAATTCAGGACAACGCTTATTTGCTTATTGACATTTATTTCAAATATGCATTGATTGCATGCCCGGCATGCAAGTAACAGTAACTGTGCGTATAATTATAATAACTACCATTTGTTGGCCACCATTTTCATACTCTATCTCATTTGACCCTGAAAATAATCCAGTAAGAAAACATCCTCATCTTTGAGGCAAAGAATGCTAGCTGCCTACCTCCATGTCCATTCTGCCCTTCCTTTTAGAAATAGACACTTGATTTCTAACTGGATATATTTTTGCTCAGTAAGTTAAATGTATTTCCTAGACACTCTCACAGATAAGTGTGGCTCTATAACGAAACTTGGCCAGTGATATATAAGTAGAATAGTCACAAGTCTTCTAGGAAGCTTCCTTAGAGAGGACATGTCCCTTTTTCGCCTCCTTCACCTATCCTGCTTCTTAGAACATGCATGTGATAGCTGGAACTCTAGCTTCCATTTTGAACCATGAGGATAATGGCTACATCCTGGGCACAGTCAAGCACAGAACTATAAGGATTCAGAGTCCCTCACGATTTTGTGGAATTACTGTGCCATTCTTGGGCCTGAACATGCTTCTATACACAAGGGGAAAAAAGCTGTTTAAGCAGTATAACTTTGGGCCTTTTTTTAAAATATGTGACCAAATCTAGTCCTAATAATTCTACATTGCCAGTGAGGAAAAGGAGAAGTCAATGAACTCCTTCCACTTCCATGACAGAGAGGACGGTACATACGTGACATTAACCTACCTCGTTTTTCTCCTGGAAACATAGGAAGAACACATTTTGGAGTTACCTTCTGTTAGATTCAGGCCACATGGCTGAGTTCTGTCCACAAGAATATGAAGGAACTAATATATACCACTTCCAGTCCAGGCAGTGAGGACTTATTATCCTCCACCCTCGGCTCTTCTACTTGGTAGTGATCATCTATGTTGAAGTGGGGGTATCATGGGATAGAAGGACCCTGAGCTCCTGAATGACTGTGGGCAGCAGAAACTCCTGCCATTACACACAGACTGACATAACAGACACACAGACTGACCTCAACAGAGAAATAAGCCTTAGCGTGTTAAGGCACGGAGACTGTGGAGTTGTTACTGCAGCTGGTGTTGATGATCCTTACTAATTAAAAGCCATTCAACTAGTAAACTGAAGAGCTGGAATTTGATCTCTGGGATTGTCTGACTCTAAAAATTGCTTTGGTCTCTGTCTTGGAGTTCACGGTGAATCCTGAGAAGATGGGTGGGTATAAAATTAGATTCAGTGGAGCATCAGAAGCCCATAACAGAAGTCTACATTGCACACAAGGTGGCACAGATGATGTCATGGTCAATTCTAAAGGTCTGAGAAAGTCAACCATGGGTAGGAAAAGAGGACATTATACCAGATATTTTTAGGACACAAAGAAGCTTAGGGCAAAGTCTCTGCCCTCCATTACCCCACAAATAGGCTATGGAAGTAGAACAACTACAGATCAAAGAGAAATAGTAGGAGGCAGTGTAGTGACTGAAAGACAGAGGAAGAGATGCACACACTGAGAGCTTTGTAAGAGCTAAGACAGTTGAAGGGAATCTGGAGTGGACAGTGAAGACTTCCTGGAAGAGACTAACTCCTAACTAGACCTGAAAAGACATGTGAGATCTGAGTTGGTAGAAAGAAGATCAAGGAAACATTTCAGGGGAGAGAACCATCCAGAGAAGAGGTAAAGGTGGAATTTCTCATTTAACATAGATAGATTAAGCCCTTACAATGTGGCAGGGAGAGTGCCTAAAGCTTGAAACCCAAAGAAACCAGGCGAAGACCCTGTCCTCAAGGAATCTGTGGTCTAGAGGGAGTGAGAAGGTCTATTGATCAGTAATTACAATAGAATGGAAAGTGCTCTCAGAGGCATATGCAAAGTATGATGGGAGCACAGAGGATGAGGAAGACCAGCGAGGACCTGGGTGAGGGTCTGGCCAGTGGAGCAAGAGACTTCATGGGGTCCCCAAAGAAGAGTAGTAGTTCTCCAGTCTGACAAGATGCAGGCAGGGAAAACCATTGCAAGCACAGGAAACAGTCTCTGCAGAAGAAACAAGGAAGAATATGGTGTGTCCAAGGATAGTAAGGCAAGTAAGGTGGCTGGAGTAGAGATTTGTACTGGGGTGGAGCCGTGGCAGGCAAAGCTGGATAAATAGGCAGACCTTATTTTTTTTTTTTAAGATTTTATTTATTTATTTGACACAGAGAGAGACTACAAGTAGGCAGAGAGGCAGGCGGAGAGAGACACGGAGAGGAGGAAGCAGGCTCCCCGCTGAGCAGAGAGCCCGATGAGGGCCTCGATCCCAGGACCCTGAGATCATGACCTGAGCCGAAAGCAGAGGCTTTAACCCACTGAGCCACCCAGGCGCCCAGGCAGACCTTATTTTAAAAGCTGGTACAGCCACTCTGGAAAACAGTATAGAGTTTCCTCAAGAAGTTAAAAATAGAGCTACACTATGACCTGGCAATAGCACTACCAGGTATTTTCCCCCAAAATAAAAATGTAGTGAAAAGAAGGGGCACCTGCACCCCAATGTTCACATTAGCAATGTCCACAAAAGCCAAACTGTGGAAGGAGCCAAGATGTCCTTCAACAGATGAAAGGATAAAGAAGATGTGATTCCCATATACAATGGAATATAACTCAGCCATCAGAAAGGATGAGTATCTACAATTTACACTGACATGGATGGAACTGGAGAGGATTATGCTAAGTAAAGCAAGTCAAGCAGAGAAAGACAACCATCATGTAGCTTCACTCATATGTAGAACATAAGAGTGTAGAATAATGCAGAGGATCATAAGGGAGGGGAGGGAAAACTGAATGGGAAGAAATCAGTGAAAGAGACAAACCATGAGAGACTCTTAACTATGAGAAACAAACTGAGGGTTGTGGAAGGGGAGGTGGATGGGTGAATGTAGTAACTGGGTGAGAAGCATTAAGGAGGGCACGGGATGTAATGAGCACTGGGTATTATACGCAACTAATGAATCATTGAACACCACATCAAAAACTAATGATGTACTTATATATTGGCTAACTGAATTTAAATTAAAAAAAATAAAATAAAAAGATTTTAAAAACCAGGCAGAAGCATTTACATGAAATATAATAATCATGAAATGTCCATGGCATATATTAAAGTTACATGGAGTACCTTTAGAAGTACGTATGGATCCAGACGTTACTTTCCTCATTTGGGGGCACACCGGAAGAGGAGATGCATTTTCAATGTGGCTTAAACACTTACAAGGGGAAGTGTCAATCGAGTTAGAGTACAGAGGGCACTTTCATCTCATATCTTGGTGAACTGCATTAAGACAGGAAGCTGGTAGTGGTGGAAGTAAATGTTCACACAGGAGAGATGAGAACAAGATGTGGATGGTCGAGGCAGTGGTTAGGGGAAAAGAAGACAGAAACTTTAATAGTGAAGGTAACTGATAGTGGAAATCTAGGTAAAGACTAAAGGCACTTGTTTTCTCTTGTTCCTCCCCAAACACTGAACTCCTTTTTCTATTGCGTATTCCAAAACCATAAATGAAGGATTAATAAGTTGGACTTTATCAAAATTTAAAATGTCTGCTGTTCCAAAGGCACTTCTAGGAAAAAAAAAAGTAAGCCACAGACTAGGAGAAGATATTTGTGACACACTAATCAATATATCTGATGAAGGACTTTTTTTCATAATATATAAAGAGTACTTAAAACCCAATAACTAGAAAACAAATGACCCAACTTAAAAATGGACAAAAGATTTGAACAGATAGTTCACCAACACAGAGTTATGGATGGTAAATAAGCAAATGGAAAGATACTGAAATCATTTGTCACTGGGGATTTGGAAATTAAAACCACAAGACAGCACTACACACCATTCCAGTGGTCCAAATTAAAAAAAAAAAAAGGCCAATACCAACTGTTGGTAGGGATACAGACCAAAAGAGACTCTCACACATTGCTAGTGGATGTACAAAAGTATACTGGGAGTCTCCAGTCACTTGGAGAGCAGTTGGTAGTTTATGTTAAAGTTAAACATACACTTAACTTCGGACTAGTAATTCTGCTCCTAGGTATCATTCAAGAGAAATGAAAACTTATGCCCACATAAAAACCTACATGCAAATGTGTACAGCAACTTTAGTTATAATCACAAAACTGGAAGCAATCCAAATGTTCATCAACTGGTAAATGAATAAACCAATTGCAGAACATCCACATAATAAAATACTACCCAACAATAAAAAGGAACAAACTGCTGACACACGCAATAAAGCAGACAAATCTCAGTGTTTTTGCAAAGTTAAAGCAGCCACACTCAAACATCTCAATATTCTGTGATTGCATTTACAGGACATTCTGGAAGTAGCAAAACTACTGGAACAAGGAATAGCTCACTGGTTGCCAAGAGGAAGCAAGAGGACTGATGACATAGAGGTTCACCTTTCTGAGGTGACAGAAATATTCTAGATCTTGACAGTTGTGGTGATTACACAACTCTTAACGCGATCAACAGTCATTGAATTGTCCACCAATAAAGTCACTTTCAATCTAGGTAAATCATAACCCAGTGACTTTGACTTAAGAAGTCAAAAAGAAAACCTAACAATACACCAGTGCGGAGAAGCATCATTTCCCTAAGGAGCTGCAGCCAGGCCTCTTCTGAAATGACCACTGGCTGACTCTCTGGAGATGTGGCTCTGAATGGAGTGTAGCAGAGATCTTGAAACAGGCTTTCTAAACAGCAGGGGGGCTTCAGAACTTCTATATACCAGGCCCCGCAAACTGACCAGAAGATGTCCTTGGGGATTTATGTCTAAGTTGCATTACATAGCAAGCCCACTGGTCCTACACAGGTTGCCTGACATAGATAAAAAAACAAAACAAAACAAAACACAAAAAAACAAAAAACCCTACAACAAACAAACAACAACAAGAACAACAACAAAAACAGGGCAAAATCTCCTGAGGAAGAGCTTTAGCCACACTTTACATAAGATTAAGAAATTGTCCACTGTCTACACCAAATTAAATTTTTTAAAAATTTAGAGAGGCCTGGGGAGGGTTAGCCATCTGTGGCTCACTCACTGTAAGTCAGCTTCTGGGGCATTCACCTACAGAAGAAATGAGCTTCCTTTACCAGAAAAAACTTGTATCTTACCTAAGCTCCCTCTTTATACAAACTCAAGGAAGAGAATCTCTTCGGTGGGGGAGTGGGGGTAGGGGGAAGGCTGGGGTCGTGACCTCAGACAGGAACTTGTACAGCTCCAGGAACCAGGAGTATTCAAACACCTTGATGCTGACCAAGACCTTGAGGGTTTACCTCTAACACAGATCATCTCATGCTGCTAGTGGGTTTCTCAGAAAACATCCCCTTTCCTCCTAAGACATCTGAGGGAAAGAGTGTACAAACTTAAGTATGTTTTCCCAGAGGGGACCATCTCTTCATCTCATTTGGTTATCCATGAGGTTTTAAACCCCATAGTTTAAAGAGGTTTCACTAGAATAAATTTTTGAATCAAGCAGCTATGAAATCCCAACGGGCCCCCAACTGCTTCACTTTAGAAACACACCAGGAGCAACTGGAATTAAAATGGAACCAGCGCCGATAATCTATGCAAAGATAAAGCTAGCTGAAAGGTAAAAATAAATGGGAACAAATCAGCCACACAGTGGAACATTCGCAGCTCCAGGAAAATATCAATTAAAAGTATTAGCTGCAAATATTTCCTGAGGAACTCATACTAAAATCCCCCACTGTGACTCTCTTACTATTTACCTAGGTGTTTTAATTTGCACCTAATACAAAATGCTTGTCTTCATAGTTTTGGTTTCCCATTTGCTTTATTCCTCTCTAGGCAGAATAATGACTGGATGTTTTAAAACATATGACTGTTTTGACAACTTAGGATAAAATAAGTGAGTTACCTCTTTATCACTAAGGAACCCTATAATTTGGTAATTTGGCACTCAGCTACCTTCAATGAGAATTCAGCTTAGCTGAGTATCAACCATGTCTCAGATGTTGTGCCAGGCACTGTGGTTCAAAAGACAAAGGTGCCACCCTGTTTTAAGGAGCTTGTGGTCTAGAAGAGAGTGCAGGGATACAAACAAATTGTTATACTTCTTGATTAGTGGCACAGAAAAGGTACAGTGTATGGGGAAAGAAATAAGTACCCTTGTCTGTGAGGAGTCTTTGAAGCTGTCTACCAAGCCTGCCATTTGAAGAATGAACAGTAATTCCCCCAAGTAAACAAGGGTGGAAGGGCATTCCAGGCAGAAGAAATATCAAGTGGGAAGTGCAAGTAGTGTTGACAGCATAATGCATCTCAGGGACTTCCAGAACTTAGATATTGCAGAACAGTCAAATGCAAGGTAGAAGAGGAATACAAAAGAAATAAGAAGTGCCCAGATCACAAAGAACTTTGTCCAATGTGCCAAGGAATTCAGACCTCACTAGTAGGTAATGGGGGCACCAGGGCAAGGGTTCTAAGCAGAGCACAGACATAATCATATTTCTACTGCAGAGAAGGCATGGTCAGCAAAAGGAAAGTCAAAGTCTGAACTAAAGCCATGGCCAAGGGAACAGCAGGAAGAGGATTCATTAGGGAGAAAGTAAAGAGATTGAACCAACAGCCAGCCCCTTGGTGTCTGATTGGTAGTATGGGGTAAGGAGAGGCAGAAGCTAGGGTAAGTCCCAAGTTTCTAACTTGAAAGCTATGTGGTTGAGGGTGTCACCCAAAGAGATGGAGAATACAGAAGACAGAATAGGTTTGAAAGATAAAAGGTGGAGGTGGGAGAGATGATTTTTCAGTTCTCTGAAAGAGAAAATGAGTTTTCTATCTAGGTGGAGGTATCTGGAAAGTGGTTCTCAAAAACCTCTAGAGTGAAAAGTCACCCAAGGAGAAGGTGAGAAGCGCAGAAGACCCTGGAGAATTCCAGGCACAGGTGCCAAGAACAAGAGCAATGGGTTCAAATTAGTCATTTTCAGATTCTCATTAGCTGACTGAGAAGCACTTTCCTTGAACAAGATCTCAGCTGAGGCCCAAAATATAAAACAAAGCAAAGTTGGTCTACCTGAAGGAGCTCACACTTTAGCTGATGGAATACAGCCTGAAAACCACAGGACTGAATGATACCATGAGAATCAGGGAGAACAAACACTCCTTCTCAAACAGCAGGAGGTCTGAAGCACAGATCTCTCCCCAAAAAGTGAGTAAAGAGAAAGAAAACTATATATTATGAAAGTTATACCCTTCTAATAAATGCAAGACAAATCTGGGTTTGGGTTTGTCACATATTTAACAAGTATGAGCATAGAGCAAACACTGTTAATACCAGAAAACCACATCCTTGTCTCCCAGTGAAGAAACAGAGATCCAGAGCTGCTTAGTCAAGTTACTGGTACTAGGTCATAGTCTAGAGAGTGGCTCAGTGAAGATGGAGTTCCTAGTTCAGGCTTCTTATTATTTGATTCTCTCCCTTCCAGTTTGCCTGGAACTGAAACCCAAGCCTGAGGCAAAATTTGAAATTCCATCACAAGCTCTTCAGGGGTGTGGGCTCCAGGTTTTGACACACATCTTGGTGCTGGGCTCCATAGAAAAGCTCGCCAAACATTTCCTGTATAAATGTCAGAGCACATCTGAAAAAGACATTCAGGAACTTGGGTGCTCTTCTGAGGACAGGAGGCCTTTAGACCAGAGAGACTATCTTCATATTCTCAAGGTGGCATTAACCACCTTGAACAATTCCTTAGTCCCAGGTAGGTGGTACTGGCGAAATATGAACATTTTTGCATGTCAGATGGCAAAGCCAGCTAGGAAAAGAGGATAGATGATCATCACAATAGCACTATAGAATGCCAACTTTCTCTGTGTTTACAAACTCCAACACAGTCTCAGTTATGAGTGCTAAATGGGTGCCTAGGTGGCTCAGTCACTTGAACGTCCAACTCTTGATTTTGGCTCTTGTCATGATCTCAGGGTCTTGAGATTGATCCCTATGTCAGGCTCCACATTCAGCATGGAGTCTGCTTGAGATTCTCTCTCCCTCTCCCCCAGTTCACACTTTCTTTCTTTCTCTAAAATAAATAAATAAAAATTCAAAAAAGAGAGAGAGAAAGAGAGAGAGAGAGAGAGAAAGAGAGAGAGAGATGGCAGAACTAGCTATGAGACTAGAGCGGCAGTGAGATCTCTTAAGCAAGTTGGAGGTAGCAGGGACATGGCTGGAAATGGAGGCCCAGAGCATGGAGCTCCTGTCTCCTTCCATGTCATGTACCTTCTCACTGCCAAAATATTCTAGTAGGAGTCGACCATAATCTAAAAATTCTTGGATATAGGAAGCAAGCTTGAAAGATTTATTATCCACCAACCTCAAAGGTCAGTCTGAGACAGATACTGGAAGAGGAAGAAGGAGCAGGCAAGCAACTTGCCTTTTAATTTATCTTGCTCTTCTGGATGACATTAGTTTTTGGCTTTGCAGCACAATTCACCTCTAAGTTTGCTGTTGGCTTAGTTAGTGACTTATTGCTTGCTGTAGCTTTGCCATGATGAAGTCCTACTACTACTCCCCAATCTCCTAGTAGGTATCAGTTTTTCTCTTTTATACCAATGGAGTGAAGATGAGGAGTTTCAAGCTTGGTCTGACACAGAATGTCCCACTAAGTCACTGGAGTCTTAACACAGACTGTGGGGTAACAAGAAGCATAAGAATAGAACTTAGTTTTCCATCCAGAGAAATTCACGTCTCTTTCCTGTCCAGAGGCAGTATCAGCGGTAATTTCAACAGGCCTTATAAAATTATCCAAAATACAATCTGGCTTGGGAGAAGGAAGTTCCACTCTCAATGTTCCCAACTATTATGATGTAGACTTTGAAGATCAAATATAAAACAGAGGTTAGCTAAAGATTGCTTAACTTCCAAAAGTCCCAGCAAGTAACTCAAACGATTTGATGTCCTCCTAATGCTATTCTGGAATCCTGTTAGTAGAACAGAATGTTCCATAAGATTCCAGGAATTTCTACATCTGCAGCACAAGTACAAATAATTTTCCATCTATTTTAGCCTTTGTTCAGTAGGTGGAGTGGAGTCTATGGTAACTGCACGTCACTGGCTTTTTAAGATAGATACGGACTAAAAGCCAAAGGAGAATCTCTCAGTCCATCCTGGGAATGTATCTCCATGTGGGCAGTATGGGTCTCCAGTTTTTTGGGGGGAAACCAAATCACAGCAAACGATCAGGCTATGACTAAGACCTGAGTTCCCCATTACAGTATTCAGCATGATAAAGTACAGAGGCAACTCTCAGTAACCAAGGTATGGATCTGAGTTCATCTGGAGGTATTAAGAAAAACCAGGCAGATGGTGGAACATGTAGTGACAAGTGGGCCCTCTGCCTTCTGAGGTACCCTTATCCAGTTGCCAGTTCTTTGGAGCAAATGATAGCAGGAGCACCTGTGACCCGAACCAAGGGATCCCACCAGGCCAGGCCATAGGGCTTCTGGATCTGCAGCAACACGGAAGTTAAAGAGAAGGGATGGGATCCACATTGACAGAATCCAGCCGCTCCTCCTACTTACTTCATCCATAGAGCCACTCATTAACATCCTATGAAAGCTCCTAACAGGCTGTGTAATAACAGCTAATCATATTAGCCACCATCCAGTGAGCATTATGTAGGCATTATATATACATTATACACCCATTTTTCATATTTATAGTCATTTTCCAATTCTTCAGTTTGGTTTACACTATGATCTTACATTACATGAGTATTTTCAACTCCATCTTACAGAGGAGAAAACAGAGGCTCAGAAGGGTCAAATATCTTTCCCAGAATTACATAACTAGTAGGCAGTACTCGAAGCCAGGCTGGTCTAGCCTCAGGCATGTGCTCTCTCCCCTCTAGCAGATGTGTGGACAAAGTAGCTAGCCTAGGACACATCTCTGATGGACTACATTTCCAGTGTTCTTCTGGGGGACGCCTATCAGCTCGCTTTACTTGGCTCATTCTGCTTGCCTTTCTAACCACCACCCCACGGATCCACAAAAAGGCTATGAGACGAGGCTGTTAGTTAGTGTTGTTGCTGGCATTAAGCGTAGACCAGACAGGATGAGGCACTCTCCTCTATTAGACACATATTAAGTCCTAATCCAGTAAGTCCTGATAAAGGGAAAACAACTTGCCCAAAGGAAAAAAGAGGATGATATAGACTGTCAAAGCTAGTAAAAACAAACAAACAAAAAATAAACATCCAGAAAATGGCTCTACTCTAAGGGATCAGGCATAGAAAATCAAAGATGCTGGAGGGGAAGGCAAAATGTATGTGTATGTGTGTGTTTTAAGTGTTTGTGTGATTTTAGCAATTATCAAATTTTAAATACTACATGTAATCAAACTTCATAAAAATGAGGAACTCATTTTATCTTGTATAGTTTTGTCTACAGCCTATCATGGGATTTTTAAAAAATTTTTTTAAAGATTTTATTTATTTAAGAGAGAGCACACAAGCGAGCAAGACAGAGCAAGAGCAGGGTGAGGAGTAGAAGGGGAAGCAGGCTCCCTACTGAGCAGGGAGCCCAATGCCGGCCTATCCTGGGACTCCAGGATCATGACCTGAGCCAAAGGCAGACACTTAACCGACTGAGCCACCCAGGCGCCCCTCGAGTGATTTCTTTAAATATAGTTAGTTGTATATGAGTCTATCTCTAAGGGCAGGCCTGGCCTTTTAAATTTCTGTTCCCCTTTACCAGTGCCTAGCCCTGGAATTCAAACAGAGTTGATCTCCAATACGCAGATGTTCAATATTAATGAATGGATGAACAAGGGAGTAACTGACTAGATTTTATTCGTGGGATGAGTGGCCATGTTTATACTTTCTTTGTAAATATAAAATTTAAATTATCTTTCTGTCCTTTCAAGGGAAGCAGCTGCCTGTAAAGTCTTGTAGTTGGCTGATTTCAGCATTTGTAGCCTGGGCAGAGGCGCTCTGGCTTTGGCCAGTCTGGGCCACAGGGTCATGATCACCTCCTTGGATGACTGCTGCCTACCACTTCTCCCTTCTACAGAGAAGAAGGAAGAGTCAAGTACTGCAACTGCCTCCCCCACCCTGCCCTCCAACCCCTTGCTCTTTACTTGGCCCTGTGAACACCTCATTTCCTTGTACACCTGAGAAATACTCCCATACATTTGTAAAGTTCTCCTATAGGATGATAAAATATGAAATATTTGAGTCGAGGAGCATAGAAGTGCAAAAACCCATCCTCAATTAAGGTGGGGGAAAAAAAAAGAACAAGGAACTGGGGGTGCCTGGGTGGCTCAGTCCATTAAGTGTCTGACTCTTGATTTCGGCTCGGGTCATGACCTCAGGGTCCTAAGATCCAGCCCTGAGTGGGGCTCTGCATTCAGTGGGGAGTACGCTTAAGATTCTCTCTCTCCCTCTGCCCCTCCTGCCCCCACACTCTCCCCCTCAAATAAATAAATCAATCCCAAAGCAAAACAAAACAAAAACAAAAAAAAAAAACACAACCACAGAGACAGCTATAGAAACCTCCTACATCACTCCAGACACACCCACACTTGATTTGACCTTTTCTACTCCATGGCAGGCCACATGGGAGAATGCTGCCTCTTATGCTTGCATGCTACTTTCTTTGGATGGGAAAAGCCAAGGTCTGAGCCCAGGAGAAAAGGGGACAGACAGAGGTTCAGGTGGATTCCCTAGGGGCACAGAACTATGAGCACTGATGAGGGCCCCAGTTCAGTCCTGTCGTCAACCCTGGAATCACTGCTTTGCACAGATAGCCTGCTGGTGAGGAAGATCCTGCCAAAATGCACAGTGCACTAACCGATGTACCCATACTCCTTCGCCCATGGATTTGAGAGACAGCAGAGCGTAGCTGTTAAGAACACAGGCCAGGTTGCCTGGGTTCCCATCTTGACTCAGCCATATACTAACTGTAATCGTGGCTTAGCTTCTCTCGGTTTCTTTATCTGCAAAATGGGGATGATGATGCTAATAAAATACCTACATCACAGGATGGTTATGAAGACTAATGGATCAGGTACCTATAAAGATCTTAGAACCATGAGTTTGCCATGTTGGAAGTCCTTTACTTTCTAGGACTAAGGGCTACCAAAAAACTCCAAGGAACTTAAGTTCTTCAAAGAGAAATGATATATCCACATACACATCTAGAATTCTAGGTCCAAAGTGATAAGTACTATAACATAGGTAGAAGAAAGTATTATCAGAGTTTGAATAGGAGTCATTTCTTCCAAAGTGCTGGAGTGGTGATTGGGAAAATTTTTGGAGAAGGTGGCACTGGAACTGGGTCCAAAATGTGGGGGTTCCACAAGAAGAAATTGTATGATCAAAGCAAAGAAGTAGAAGAATCTGAGGGATGTGTGGAAGAGAAAATTGGTTGGTTGAGGCAGGCTAGCTTTTTAGAAAACACCAATACTTCAGACCCCACCTTATCCCCCTATTTTCTGATCTCTGTTAGGGTTTGAACATTAGTGAGGCAGTGGCAATGAGGAGTAAAAACCAGAGCTGACTAGAGAGGTATATTCAGGGGTCACAAGTGAAAGGCCCTGAGGGCTAGATAAGAGGAAGAGAAGGTATCTAGGAACCCTCCCCAGGCTCAGGCTTAGCTACTGAAGACCAAGAGGGCTGCTGAGTGAGGCTCAGAGCAAAGACAGAGGAAGCAGAGAACAAGGAATTTAGGGAGGCTCCCTGGTCTTCCTTGACATCCCATCATACAATCCACCACACATTTGTATGGAATTTTGCCCCCTCTGGGGATGAGCATCATGGCAAGTTTGGCCCCTATATTCTAAGTAACATTCCTTATCTTGGTTCTAAGCCTACCTTTCAGCCTCCTCTCGGAGACCTCAGTTCTTTCCTTTTGGACTCCCCAGTCACCCTTCAGGTGTTTCACAGGTGATCCCTGGGTGTTTCCAGCTCGGCTCTATTGGACATGTTCTCACCCATCGGGTTCAGTCCCTTCATGCATCTGCAGGCAGTTGACAGGTTCCTTCCTGCCTCAGACTTTTCACACCAGTTTCATCTTTTTCAGTCAGCTGCCTGTCCCATTCTTGAATCACTCTCATGCTCTTTCTGGGTACCTTCTCCAGGTCTACCTTATCTTTCCTGAAGTGGGAGGACCATCAAGCAATATTCCAGGATCACAGGTGTGGACTGCGTATGGTTCCACCTACAACCCCTCCTCCATCCCATAAAGGGCTGCTCCTTTCTCACTGAAACCCACCTCTTTCCTGAAATCTGGTTAGACCTGATGACCCTTCCCTCCTCTACTGTATTTAATATACATATATGTATGTACTTCCATACATTCGCACATACGTATGTATACACGCACCTACGTATGATGATTTGTTCCCGATTAAAACTAAGTCCCTGTTATACTCAAAATGCAAAGTAGGACTCTTTCAAATTAACGAGGCTTATTCTGAACCAAGTAGAAGTATGTCCTGTCTTCAAGACACAAGAGGCTTCCTTTGATTTCATATTCCTTGGTCCCCATCTATCTGAACACTGCTCAGCAAATGAACTTCTGCAGAAGAGAACAAGCTGGGACGGCATCGCTGACATCCTCAAAGAACAGAGGAACATTTTTAGCACAAGCACCATCACACACGTTTTCCACAGCTTCAATAAAATGACATGCACTGTACAAAAATGACACCTGCCATCTATTCTTAAGTACATCACCAAATAAGTGATTTTATACATAAATCTTTAACAGAGGAGGAACAATGAGACGCGAGCTCAGCTCTCCTTTGTTTCCAGTCAGCCCTGGGTGTGGCGGCCCGCAGGTGCAAGGTCAGGAACACGCCCGTCCCTGCAGCCTGAATGCGAAGGAGACGAGGAGCCACAAACTCTGCCCACACCAACCCAAGCCCACTGCCTTTAAACGGTTATTTTTTCCCCTCATTTCAAAATTATCCTAAGACCAATTGGTTCCAGGCAGCTCTTTCTGTATATTAATTTTTAATTGGAGGAATAGCAATTAGATCGCTGCATTGATTGCCAGTTCCCGTAATCTTTTTTAATTTGAGATAACAATCTATTCAAAAAATGAGTTTGTCCCTAAAATATCTTTTCTTAATGGCAATAATAACTGAGGTTATATACAAAACCAGCAGAGCAGCCCACAGGGAAGGGGTCTAAATTATACATGGAATATTCTGCACCTGGTTTGTCAGTTACAACAAAAACTTACCATGGGTGCCCTACGAAAATGGTCAATTTCATATGTCATCTTTATTAATATCATTTTCGAAACAACCAGATCGTCTCTGAAGAACAGATTTTCATGAGAGGAGGCCTGTTTTTCTATACACAAGAAACTTAAGATAGGTAGATAATAAAATTCTCACTTGGCTCCTTGCTGTGGACCCTGGCAAGAGGAAGATTATGAGAGAGAAAAGAATCAGAAACAGACTTCCTGCTTAGGAGGAACTCCCAGGCTAGGGTCGAGGAAAGCAAAAGCAAGTTCGGTACACATAACTGCAGATCTCCACCTTCCCCCCAAATACTGCTAGCAATCAGGAATGTTAAAGGCTCCAAGAGAGTGTGCAATAAAAAGGCCTCCTTTTTCGGCCAGTCTGTGAGCAACTTGAGAAACAGAAGACGGATCAAGATGGAAGCCCAACATCACTTTGACTCCTCACAGATGCTAAACAAGAGAATATAGCTTAGGTGAGAGTCCTGTGGACCAGCTAACTGCACCCTGAGCTAAGAAGGCTTCTTAGCTACCTGGCCCTGACAGGACAGCCTGCCCAGGAAAAAACTGTGAGTGGAAAACTATAGGAACTCCACCGGTCTCTAAAAAGGCAGAGGGCATTTGCAAGACAAAGAATGGAGGTCTTGCTGAACTGAGCTACTTCCACATTTACTAATCAGACAGGTCCACTTTAAGTGCCCCCGTGTATAGGATAACAGAGAAGAGAGGCTGGGAAGTGTATATAGGGTAAATTATTCCTCAAGGAAACCAAGATGGAGAAAATGGGTTTTCTTGGGACAAGGTGATGGAATTGGGAGTCCAAAATAGGTAACTGAACATGATTTGCCTCCTCCTGCCCCCCACCAGCATGATTTTTCTTTTTGGTGTCTCTCATCAATTTATCTTAAAATTTCACAAGTTTTTTCATTCTGTTCCATAACATTTCATAGAAAAGGTTCTGGCCAGATCATGTGAGAGGTTTTATGTTAGGTCATTAGGAGAAGTCTCTGAAATTGCACAGATCTGTTTTTGAGTTCTGCCCAGTTGGAGTAAGTGGTCTGTGTCTTGATGTCATCTGAAAAATGGAGCTAATGCCTGTCTTTTCTTAGTGGGACCTCAGAAAAGTAGGAAAGATAGATCAGAGAAAAGGCTCCTGCATGTAGCAAGCACATGTAGTAAGCACAGAGGTTCCACGAACTGATGTCCGTGATCATATTCTGGATAGGTTTTAGTTTTATGCTATGGTCTCATGCCTTCTGATCCCTCACTGAGAAACTTGTGGTTCATGTTCCCTAACAAGAGAAGCTTTGTGTTTGCCCCTGGGCTGAACAACGCTTCTCCCCCTTCTGAGCAACTCATCCTCCTTCAGCCACACCTGGGTCCCCGTCTACTGAAGGCCTGTGGTGTGAAAGGTTGGGAATGGAGTTGAAGAGGAGGAAAGAGATGCAAAGATGACCCCTCCAGAACTTTTGTCCTGGCAACTGAAAAAGCCTATTGTTCACAAGTGCGGTACAGTGTGGAAACAATATAGACTGAAAGGTCTTATTACCTGGAGTGGGGATGGAGTCTAACCACCCCCCCCTCACCCAGCCTGCTGTGGTCCCTCAGGAGTCTGTCTCAATGTGCTTACTGGTGACCTTTAAAAGGGGATTACCACCTATGATCAAAATTTATAAAATTAGGAGAACACCAGTATGAGCAAATACGGTCACCAGAACCCATGTGAGAATGAATTAGCNAAAGGGGGGGGGGGGGGGGGGAGGAGGATATACAGTGTATTTCTAGGGATAACTGCCTCAGAAACACATGACCCACAGAGACTGATGAAGTCTAAGATCTAGATCATTTAAATAATGCAATGGATAAATTCATAAATAATACCAATAGCTAATATTTATTGCACAGTTACTATAATACTAAGTAAGAATTTGACTTGCATTATCTCATTTAAAAAATGACAGATTCCCATAAAGCCTGGAACAAAAGGAGTATGTTTTAGGCTGAGTTCTCTGGGAAAGCGACTCTGAGGCAGAGATTTGCGGGCAGAAAATTGACTAGGGAAAGCTTGCAGTAACACTCTCAGGGGTGAGGGACACAAGCTGGGCTGGAGAGAAGTACAAACAATGAAGTCTCAAGTGATCCCACAATCCCATAAGGAGCTATGAAGCAAAGAAGGCCCTTCAGGAATACCCCCAAGCCAGGCAAGGGGCCAGGACTTACATCCCTGCAATGACCAGTCACTAGGCACTGGCTGCTCCTGAGAAGGGGACACAACTTGAGCGAGGCAGCACCTTCAACGGGGAGGAGTCCCTACACAGACACTCTGCTGTTAGCTGGCAGCAGTGTTCCCGGGAGTTGGGAGAATGAGTTCCTGGTCCATAAGTGGGGATCTGGTGGCACACCACAGTAACCACTCCAGGGAGAGAGGAATGAAAGGAAGCTAAATTTGTTGAGCCCCTTCTAGATCCCAGCCCCTGTATAAGGTCCTTTCCTTCTTGTCTTTAATCCTGCTCTATAGGGTCCAGTGACTTATTCCAAACTCCAGAGAGATTTCAAGATGCCCTGCTCCCTCTAACCCAGTAGGGTTCTCAACTGGGGATAATTTTGCTCCCAGGAGACACTGCCAGGGCCATCTAGAGACATTTTCCTCGTCACAACTGGGAGTGGGAGTGCTATTGACATAGGTAGAGGCTACGTCAGAGGCAGATGCTACAAACATCCCACAGTGCACTGAACTGCCATTCACAACAAAGAATTATCCAACTCCGTATGTCCTCAGTGCTGAGGTTGAGGACTCTGCTATACCTCATGGGAAGGAGAACATGGGACTGGGCCGCAGTAGCAGGGCAAAGAGTTTTCAACCATGTGGCTTGTTCTCTTAGCTTTTTCCTCTCCTGGTACTTCTGGCATCTCTAAGCCTCTTAAATTTTTTGAGTGGAAGGTCTTGATCTATATGATTGGTATCACAAGATGGGCCTGGGGCTGATCCCCCCCTTTGGCATACCTCCAGCTTGGCAGACAAGGTGGGTTTCTGGGGAAAGACCAGGAGTTAGGGAGGCAGGTTAGACTGGTATTGCTCTAACTTATAGGGAGGGGGATGATTTACACCTTTATCTTTTTTTTTTTCTTTTTAAGATTTATTTACTTATTTTAGAGAGAGAGTAAAAGGTGAGGGGGGGCAGTGAGAGGAAGAAAAAATCTCAAGCCGACTCTGCACTGAGCGTGAAGCCCGATGCTGGGTTCAATCCCGTGACCCCGAGATCACAACCTGAGCCAAAACCAGGAGCCAAGAATCAGATGCTTGACCTAGCACACTAAGTAGGCGTCCCTTCATACCTCTTCTTCCCATCAGAAAAGTAAGACCCAGGTGAGGTGGTAAAGGAGCTCAGGAGGCTACATTTCTTTCTGGGTCCTTGGCCAGAGGAGCAACGGCTATCGCAGCTTTGAGCTCACCAGGGTCTAACTCCACTTAGGGCTATGGTCATAAACAATGTGAATTTTCCTGGAATGCCCCCTTGGCAGTTCGTCGACAAACTCTTCCAGCTGATGGGGAATACAGGATCCCAGCCACCTTGACCTTTTCTATCAGAAGAGTAACAAAAAAGAGTCATTACTGTCACCATGCTATAGACAAAAAAAAGGGGGGGGGTCATATAAACCTGTCTGTGGTCACCCAGTTAGTTAATAGCAAGGTTGAGACTTATAAACCAGGACTATCATGTTACAAAATCCCTGATCATTTAAGGGACATACAGACCCTTTGAAAACAATTAGAGGAGACATGCACGTCTTCCTATATGTCCCCTGGTACCGTGAGATACAGGCTGGGCTGAAGGAACCTTAGGCTGGACCCAGTCTCCTAAGCTTTCCATTCTTTTCCTGTTTGAAGTGTAAAAACTCTGAGCTTTCCAATTTCTAAGGGAAGGCAAGAAATGAAAGACAGGCTGGGTGATTTATATAAAGTGATAATGTGAGCCCATCTCCTTGCAGCCATCATTTTAGTCTGCAATAAAAATGACTGGTCTGACACCCTCCACTTCCTGAATATCCAGAAGGCCTAACTGCTTGGACTCTCAGACATAAAGCTCTCTGTTAATGGACCTGTCAATTTCTTAAAGTGAGCAGTTTTTCATAACACTCCATAAAACAGAGGAAAAAATAAAATTAAAAAAGAACATAGCATTTAACATGAAAATACAGGTATGGGCATGAGCTAAAAGCAGCAGAGAAAGAAACTAATAGGACAGTGGCTGGTGATGGGAAATAGAGAATTGCCTTGGAAGAGGGTTCTTTACCTACTTAACAGGGCTCCTATTTTTAGCAACTTAAAAAAAAAACAAAAAACCCCAACAGCCATTAAGTATGAAACTTAAAAGTAAAAGGCTTTATGTTCTTCTAGTAACAATCTAGTATCCTTGTTATGATAGATTTACTAACTTCAATTTAGACTCTGAGAGATCAGATTCATATCCCATAAAACATATAGGGAATATATTACTGAGCAAATATATAGTAATAGATTACATAAATATCTATGTCCTATTAAATTTTCAGTTACAAACTAGGTTCTTTTCTTGAGCCATTCTAATTCATGAAATTATTTACAAGTTTACAGACACCAAGGAACTGGATATACTATGTTATGCAAATGCTTTTTTCCAAATATGGAAGTCATAAGAATAGAATACATTTAGCGATCAACATAAAATTACAAAGAATATTTCAAGGCTTCATTAATGGCAGCTGTTCACAAGAAATTGAAAGTTTTCAATGATTTTTATTAATTCTCTATAAATATAGCTATTTATTCATCCCCCTTTATATCAATTTGTTATCATTTGCCCCAACTTTTAAGTCTGTTCAAATATAAGTTAGAGGTTATGTTCCAGAAGTTTACGTCAACATGATGGGTTTATAATTTTTCTTTAGAGATAGTGTAACCTAATAAGATGCACTGGAATTGGAGTCTGTAAGATATGTCAGGGTTTCATTCTATCACAATGAAACTGGGTCACTTTGGGGAAGTCACTGAACCTCACTGTAGTTTTTCCTATGGAATTGGATGTACTAAGTGTTGCCCTACCAACCTCTTAGGGTTGTATGTGAAATGGTTATGTGAAAATACTTTGTCCACCGAATGAAATTAAACAGGGTCTCATCATGAGAACTGTAATTATGTTTTGGAGGGATGTTCTGTTGACAAACAAACCATTATCAAGCGCACACATATTCTTCAGTGAGAAGGTATAATGGTTCACTATGCCTAGGCCTACCATAAGGTTATGAAAACATTTTGAATGCTGTAAAGCACTATCAAAATTATATATAATAATAGCAATAAATATAGCAAGGAATCATTACTGAATCACCTAAGTAGAATAAATATACAGGACATCTAGTTAAATTTGAATTTCTAATAAATAATGATTTTTTTTACCTTAAGTATGCTCCAAATATTGGATGGGACATAATTACATTAAAAAATTATTCATTGTTTACCTCATATTCAAATTTAACTGGGCATCCTGGGCTTAGGTTGGTTTGATTTGGGGTAGGGGGATGGGACTAAATCTGGTAATCCTAAGGTAGAATGGCTTTGAGAATTCTTTATCTCCATTCCTCAAGCATGATAAACCACCTTGATCACTGAGACTATTTACCTCTTGCTTCATCCCTCATTTTGTTTATCTGAAATAGATTAAGGACTTCCAAGGTGCCCCCTCTAATGGCCACTCCTTCTAGGTCTCTAGGCTAGAACACTGTTATTCTCCAATATATTCAATAATTTTCGTCACAACTAAACAGAAATTTACTGAGAGAACAGATTTACTCACTGTGATATAAATGAGCCTGGTTCAATGCCTGGCATATATAGGTGATCAGAAATGTTTTATGAAGTAAAGATCACCAATTTTTTCTTCCTCTATGCTCTCATATGGGACCTTGCTCGTAAGTCTACTACATAAATGATCAGGAACTAATGGACAACTCCATAATCCATGTCTCTAACCTGGCCTTCTCAACCAATCTCTAGATCATGTCTCACAATAAACTACCAGCTATCTCCACCTAGATTCCTGTGAGCACCTCAAATGTAACATCTCTAAGACTGAATGCATCTCCTTCCCCTTAAGGCTACTTCTTCCTTGGCATCATATTCTATAACCCAGTCCAGAAAACCAGAGTCCTTCTAGACTTTTTTCTCTCCCTTAATTCTCTTATCACTAAGTCCTTTTTGTAAAAAAAATTAAAAAACAAAAAAATAAATTAAAGGACCTTGTAAAAGAAAAGCTCTGACTCAGCTGGTTTAGCCTGTGGCTAAGGTAATTTTTATTTTTTTATTTTTTATTTTTTTCCAGTGGAAGCCTCCACTTTATTTTTGACGGGGGTATTCAACATTTTTTTGTTGTTGTTATGTTAGTCACCATACAGTACTTCATTAGTTTTTCATGTAGTGTTCCATGATTCATTGTTTGCATATAACACCCAGTGTTCATTGCAATACGTGCCTTCCTTAATACCCATCACTGGGCTCGCCCATCCCCTCACCCCCCCTCCCCTCTGAAACCCTTAGTTTCCTGGAGTCCATAGTCTCTCATGGTTCATCTCCCCCTCTGATACTCCCCCTTCATTTTTCCCTTCCTTCTCCTAATGTCCTCCTTGCTATTCCTTATGTTCCACAAATAAGTGAAACCATATGATAAATGACTTTCTCTGTTTGACTTATTTTACTTAGCATAACCTCCTCCAGTTCCATCCATGTTGATGCAAATTCTGGGTATTCATCCTTCCTGATGGCTGAGTAACATCCATTATGTATATGGACCACATCTTCTTTATCCATTCATCTGTTGAAGGGCATCTCAGTTCCTTCCACAGTTTAGCTATTTTGGACATTGTTGCTACGAACACTGTGGTGAATGTGACCCTTCTCTTCACTACATCTGTACCTTTGGGGTAAATACCGAGTAGTGCAATTGCTGGGTCATAGGGCAGCTCTATTTTTAACTTTTTGAGGAAGCTCCATACTGTTTTTGAAAGTGGCTGTACCAATTTGCATTCCCACCAACAGTGTAAGAGGGTTCTCCTTTCTCCACATCCTCGCCAACATTTGTTGTTTCCAGCCTTGTGAATTTTTGCCATTCTAACTGGTATTAGGTGGTATCTCAGTGTGGTTTTGATTTGAATTTTCCTGATGGCTAATGATTAGAAATTATTATCAACAACTATATGCCTATAAATTAACCAACCTGAAGAAATGGATGCCTTCCTGGAAACCTATAAACTACCAAGGCTGAAACAGGAGGAAATTTACAGTCTGAATAGACCAATAACCAATAACAAAATTAAAGCAGTGATCAAAAACCTCCCAAAAAGCTAGAGCCCAGGGCCTGATGGATTCCCAGGGGAATTCTACCAAACATTTAAAGAAGAAATAATACCTACTCTCCTGAAGCTTCAAAAAATAGAAACAGAAGGAAAATTTCCAAACTCGTTCTATGAGGCCAGCATTACCACGATCCCCAAACCAGGCAAAGACCCCATCAAAAAGGAGAATTACAGACCAATATCCCTGATGAATATGGATGCCAAAATTTTCAGCAAGATCCTAGTCAATAGTATCTAACAGTACATAAAAAGGATTATCCTTCACGACCAGGTGGTATTTATTCCTGGGATGCAAGGGTGGTTCAACATTCACAAATCAGTCAAATTGATAGAACACATTAATAAGAGAAGAGACAAGAACCATATGATCTTCTCAATTGATGTCGAAAAAGCATTCGACAAAATATAGCATCTTTTCCTGATTAAAACTCTTCAGAGTATAGGGATAGAGGGAACATTCCTCAAATTCATAAAAACCATCTATGAAAAGCCGACAGCAAATATCATTCTCAATGGGGAAAAGCTGAGAGCTTTTCCCTTAAGATCACGAACACCACAAGGATACCCACTCTCGCCACTGTTGTTCAACATAGTACTAGAAGTCCTAGCAACAGTAATCAGACAACAAGAAGAAATAAAAGATACTCAAATTGGCAAAGAAGTTAAACTCTCTCTCTTTGCAGATGACATGATACTTTATGAAGTATGGGTATTTTTAAAAAGCATTCCATCCATTTGAGGGAGAGACAGACCACGAGAGACTATGGACTCTCAGAAACAATCAGAGGGTTTCAGAGGGGAGGGCGTGGGGGGATGGGGTAGCCCAGTGATGAGTATTAAGGAGAGCACATGTTGTAATGGGCACTAGGTGGTTCTACACAAATAATGAATCATGGAACACTACATCAAAAACTAATGATGTATGTATGGTGACCCACATAACACAATAAAAAAAATGAATAAAAAAAAAAGCACTCCATTTGAGAAATGCCTGGGTGGCTCAGTCAGTTAAGCATCTGACTCTTGGTTTTGGTTCAGGTCATGATCTTAGGGTTCTAGGATCAAGCCCCACATCAGGCTCTGTTCTCCTGGGGAGTCTGCTTGAGATTCTCTCCCTCTCCCACTGCCCCTCCTCCCCATCCCCCCAGCTCACTCTCTCTCTATCTCTCAAATAAATAAAGATTTATGAGAGAGAGAGAGAGAATATGAGCAGGAGTAGGGGGCAAAGACAAAAGGAGAAGCAGACTCCCTGCTGAGCAGGGAGCCCAACGTGGGGCTCAATCCCAGGACTCTGAGATCGTGACCTGAGCTGAAGGGAGATGCTTAACCAACTGAGCCATCTAGGTGCCCCAATAAATAGATCTTGAAAAAACAAACATTCCATTTAATTTAGTGTTATTTAGGAACCAGTGTCCTATACAACATAGCAGAAGACCTAGGCTATTTCTAGGTTTACTTATCCCTTCTGAAATATGAAAATACTCCCAACTATTTTGTATTCATAATTTTGAGAACCTAATAGCTTTTGACAGGGGTGTTATTTTCATTTGTGTATGAGGATTTTCATTGTTCTTTGCACTGCTAGGTAAAATTTAGGATAACTCCCCTATGTGCACACATACATACTTCAAGAATTTACTTCTCAGAAGGAAAATTACAAAAGTTTTAATATAAAAAAATCATAAGTAGCACTTGTTTGTTAAAGTATTCATCTTATTACATGTCTTCTCACCTGCACTCTAAAACCACCATGAATTAGTAACAAAAGCAATAGGGAAAATAAAGATTTTAGATTATTGGGGTTATTTGTAGATACATACAGGTGTATACACACACTACATATACATACATACATACATACATACATACATATATACATGCAAACACACACAAATTAGGATGGTTTGTCAGCTAGGGATTTATAGATGTCCTGACTTACCTATCATCTTTCTTGTAATATGCCTCAAGCCCAGAATATGCTTAAAACCCAGAATGGAAATTAATTGTAAATACTCAAAAACACTCCAAATTTGCTATCCCTCTAAATAGCAAGCCATTTACCTCCCATCCTGCATCCTCCCACATAGAAACGGTAACTCTGAAAAATCTTACAATCAATGAAAAAATGTTTTTTTCTAAACTTTTAAAATAAATGGTTTGCCCAGGGGTAAGACCTTTTATACCATCTTAGCCGAGAGCAAATTTCCCTAGACAAATTGGCTGGCTGCTTCTTGAATTCTCAGCTGAAATTGAGGCACTCCTATTACTGATATTATCTGGCCATGCTTTTTTTCCTTTTTTTTAAATCCACATACTTTGTTTCACTGGAAGAAAATTAGATTATATTAGGTTGTGTACAACACAGAGCTTCAAAACATTCACCCTGTCAAAATAATTTCTTAATTAGTTGTACAACATACTTTTTTGAGACAGAACTTGTCAGAAAAACATCCTGCAGTGGGGAGCTTAAGTGAATTCATTCTCAGGATTTTAATAAGACTACATTTTGCCTCCTATATGGAGGGGGAAGAAAGTAATTGTCTGGCAATTCTTTTGCTTCCTTGGAGACCCACTTCAGGAAAAAAAAAAGTATCAGCTACTTTTTATAAAGAAATTCCTTACATTTTTGTTAGGGAAATAAAAAATTCATTAGGTTATTGTATGTTGGGCTGGTGACAAAACTTACAGGATAAGGTGTTGAAAGGAAAAAATAAACCGTCTGTCTCAAAAATAATATCCACTTATGAGTTTATATAAAATGAACTGATTAAATACAGGGATCCAATTAAAGAACACACCATGCTGGGGCCACCTGGGTGGCTCAGTCGGTAAAACATCGTGACTCTGGATTTCGGCTCAGGTCATGATCTCAGCGTGTTGAGGTTGAGTCCTGGATCAGGCTCCACATGTGGAGCCTGCTTAAGATTCTCTCTCCATTTCCCTGTGCCCCTCCCCCACCCACCTCTCTCTCCCTCTGAAAAAACAAACAAAAAAACACAACAGAACACACCATGCTATACCAGCAACTCATGTAAAAATATCTTAACACTCAGTCTGTAAGTACTTTAAACACATTGCTTTATTTATATCAAGCATAATCTATCAAAGTGTTTCAGGTTTGGAAAGCAGAAGATTTGGATTTGCAACCTTCAGTCATGACATTTCTGAGTAATGCTAAGAAAACCAGTTAACTTTTCCAGACCTCCTTTTATTCATCTATAAAAAAGGCACAGTAATTGCACCCTACCTGGTTCACAGGGTTATTATGAGTAATAAATGTTGTCATGACTGTAGTCAGAATTTGGAAACTCAAAAAAGCAGTGCCTAGCAGGTGCCACTCACTCACCAGGCGTCTACCCTGGGTCAGGCACAATTTTAGATGCTTTATATTTAATCCACATAAACGAAGTGTGGACACAAATTCTTTATCACTTAAAAGCTGAGGATAAATCAAGACTCAAAGAGGTTAAACAACTTGCCCTCAATCAAACATCTAGGAAACGGCAGAACTGAGATTTAAACCTGTACCCCGTGGACCCATGCCTGCCAATGCCCTTTTCTGCTCTTCTTCACTCCCTTCTCCTACTTTTACTCCTCAAAACTCCATACTGGGCTTTGGTAGAGGGCAGGGAGAAGAAGAGTCTGCAAGTAACACTTGACACAAGAGAGGCATGATCAAGATGTGTTGTTCCTGAAAAATTAGTCCTTTGGAGGATTGTCAATCACCAGCATGAAGATTAGTCTAAAGTGGGATTTGGGCTTGATTAAGCAATCCTAATTCAAAGGAAATTTGTAAAATGGGACCATCAGGGTTCAGATTTGGGGGTTCCAAACTGTAGATGGCACAGTTAAAAACAGAGGCAGTTTTTTCCCTCATTACTATCCAATGTGGTGGCCATGAGGTAATGATAGTTTTACTTGTCAATGCAAATATTAACAAGCACTTGCTTTGTACAAAGAGCTCTGATAGTTATCCTAAGGGGTAGTCAGAAGTGTAGGCCATGGTTCCTGTCCTTACAGAGGGCAAAAAAGCAAAAATAAATACATGAGAAATAAAATGGCAATACATGATTAAATTGTTTAAGAGAATAGTTAAGAAGCCATCATAGGACTGTGCACATATTTGGGGTTTCAGAAAAAAAAAAAAAGCCATGATAGGGCAATACAAAAAACTGTCATTTGTGTGGTACAGATAACAAAGTGTTGTGAGAAGTCAGATGGGGAGGCCAAGAGGGTTAGAAATGCCTTAAGGAAGAGATCAAATTAATCCTTCACGGCATTTTAGGTACTTTAATCTCCTCCCACCTTAAGCAGAGCATTTATTCCTGGCTCCTTGCAATATCTTCCAAAACATACCCATTGGCCAGAGTTCCTTGTTGTGTGTGAAAAGTGGCTATTTGAGCACTTCAGGGCCAATGTGTCATTAATGCCTACTTAATAAGGGTCACAGATCTAGACTACAAAGCACCAAGTAGGCTCTGGAGTACAGATGGGAGAGCAGAAAAAAAGACTGTGGGTGAGAGGGAACAGCATGTGCTAAAGCAGAGGAAGATAATGGTAACATGCCACTGAAAGACTGAAGGTAAGCTTATCTGGCAGGCAGAGGAGCTGTAGCAAGGAATGCTGGGAGTGGAGGAGAGATGCTGGGAAGTACGACTGGAAGGGTGATTGAGAAGACCTCAGGAGTCACGCTAAGGACTTAGAATTTTATCATATGGGCAACGGGGTATGACTTAAGTTTAGGAATTCAGCATGGTAAGAGATAACTGTGCAAATGAATTTAGGGGAAGTGTTCAGGAGAGATTTAGTCCAGATGACAGTAAAGAAAAATAGCTCAGGTGACAGATGATGAGGGTCTGAGCAATTGGGTGTTGCTAGAGTGGAGTGAGCCTGCTAGAGAAGGGGCTGGTGTAAACAACTGGATCTGATGAACGACTGGCTGGTGGGGGGTAAGGGAAGAGGAAAGATTATGGAAGGCAACATTAATTCATTCAACAAGTATTTATTGAGTTGCCCTCCACACACCAGGTATTGTTTTAGATGTTTGGGTGTGTGTCCGTGAAGAAAGCACAAAGGTCTTTGTTATCCTGGAAGCTATGTTGGAACAGAGATAAACAGAGTAAACAATGGACATAATAAGTAAGTACAGAATATGCTGAAATTTGATTACAGTTGGGCAGGATAAGAGCTGGAGTGCCAAGAGTAGGATGGGGCAAATTTCAAAGAGAAGGTGGCATTTGATCAAAAATGTGAAGGTGAGGGGCAGAGCCGTGTACATCTCCAAGCAGAAGAAACAGGCAATGCAAAGGGTTTTTGCGGGGAGCATCTGTCATGCTCCAGAACTGTCAAGGGAGCCAGTGCATCTGGAGAAGAGAAAGTGAGGAGGGTATCGGATATGAAGCATCAGGTAGGGGGAAGGTTGTGGATCATATAACACTTTATGGTTTTTACTCTCAGTGAGATGCAGATCCACTGAAGGGTTTTGAGCAAAGAGGTGACATGATCTGATTTATGTTTTAAAAGGATCACTCAAGGTGCTGCATTGAAGAGAATCTGTAGGCGGTAAACGCAAAAAGGGAAAGACCAGCTAGGAGATCTCAGCAGTGATTCCAGGGAGAGGTGATGGATGCTTGCACCAGAATGGCAGTGGTGCAACAGCTCCCACTGCGGGCACAGTGGGCAGTACGTACGTTCCAAGGATGGGGGAGGGGACAAGACCCTCTGTGCAGGTCCAGCTCAGGGGCAACCTGCTGTCATGTATTCTTGATGACCTCCTCCAGCACCACTACTGACCACTTTGCCTAGGACTTCCCTGGTCATTTATTTATTCATTTTACTAAGCACTAACTATGCACAGAGACACTACATAGCCAGTCTGGTGCACTGGGAATACAAAGAGGAGGAGGATACAATTCCTGCTCTCCAGAAGCTTATCATTTCTACTCCTCTCTCCACAGGCCCTTCTTCACACCACTGGAAGTTTAGAGTTTCCATCTCTATGTTCTCTCATAGCTAGCTACAGGCAGAGAAAAGGAAACTGGTATGGAGACCAATGACCTCCTCTTGCCATCTTTGCTTATCAAAATCCTACTTACTCCTTCATGGCCCAAATCAAATGCCACCTCCGTAATGAAGTTTTTTCCTAATAAGCCCAAGGTGACCTTTATCTTGTTTAGGCCAAAGCTCCTTGTGTGGGGGTTTCATAGGCCTTGAATGCACAGATTCTAAAATTACATGCTCAGTATACAGCCTCAGCTGAAGTATGAGTTACTAGAGGTCAACTTTCTGATTTAATTTTCTGTTTCTGACTTACTTTTACATCTGACAAAGACAGAATTCAAAGAGTGATACTAGGTGGTCAATGAACATTTTTTGAAAGAATGAATGAACAAAAACATAACTTACCGAAGGCCTTTTGCTTCCTTTCTCACCACTTCTCTTTCTTCCTCAGCACTAAGTGCTGAGATTTTCAAAAATATTTTTGTATACTACTTATTTGTTTTTCTGACTATAGCGGCAATATATGCATTGGAGAAAAAGGAAAATGTGAAAGAATAAAAATACCCATAATCCCAGAATATAGCCACTGTTTAACATCTTAGCATATTTCCTTTTAGTCTATGCATATGCAAGTTTCAAACAAAATTGCCATCATGCTCTTTATAAAGTTTGTGTTCTAGCTCAGAGATATGTCACAGCAAGAATGTCAATGCCCAGACATTTCAGGCTGAATTAACACAAGTTGGAAGAGGAGGCTGTCCTAGAAGATCCTTGGATCAAATTGAAGAATGTGCTTCTATTCATTAATTCCACAATCTACTCAAGCAATATGGTATCTCCTGGAAACTCAGTAATTGTTCTTTTCTTTAACTGGGTAAGGGGCACCAATAGGGCTCCCAGGTCCATTTGCTTCTGATGGTGTTGTTTGAAAATTTAATTGCACTTTCTGTGAGGAAATGACTTGGACTATTGTTGGGTATAGTTCTTCTGAAATCTTGAACTATTAATAAGTAACCTCTTCTCACAGATGAAGAAACCAAAGCTCCAAGAGGCCAGGTCCCTGCCAGAGTTCAACTTCAAAGCACTATCCTCTAAATCTAATCTTCCCATGTTTTTGGCACAGGGATTCTTCTCATTTAGAACCAGAAGGAAGATGAGCTCATGTCTAGCTACTGGTCATGGAAAAAGATAAAGGGGATCATCAATGCTGAATCAACTTCCAGGCCATCTGTGGTGAAGTTTTCCAGCATTAGGATAGATGTTGGTTCAAGAAAATAAATGAGGTATGATCCTTTTAAAGAAGCTCATATTCTGATTGAGAAGGCAGACTTGTCTCGAAACAAGATCACATACTGTCCATGTTTACTAGGGAAGAGCCAATAAGCATTGCAGGACAGGGCTGATGCAAGCTGTCAAGGCCAGGTGGAAAAGGTAAAGCCAATGACTAGTGGGAAAGTCAGGAGGTTTGAAAGCCAGGAGAGAGCAGGTGGGATGCCAAAGCCCAGGAGCATAGCAGGATTTAAGGCAGGGGCATGGCCAGGTGTAAGAAATCAGAATAGCCAACAGAAGACATCAAAGTCCCAGCTCAACAAATCTAAGAGATGGGCTTCTTTGCCATCTGGTTTCAAGCAGCCAAGGTGTACTCACGAGAGTTGAAATATGGCTTTGGGTCAAAATGCTGGTATTCCTTTTGAAAAGTCTGTGTCCCTGAGACACCCCCCCCACCTGCACTTATCTTCAGAGAATGACCTCTAATTCCACATGACCCCCAATTCCAGGACCTCTATCATAATAAGACGGCACTACAGAACAGGGCTGAATTTAGGCCAGATGATTTTGGGTAAGCGACTTCACTTCTTATCCTCATACACAGACCCTTTAACATAGCCACCTTTTTAGACCCCATGAGATGGACTTTACCAATGTCTATGAAGACACAGAAGAGCAAAAATGAAAAACTTTTATAAAGGAGCTCATTGGTTAAACTAACCATTCGCAAGTTTCTAAGTAGATTTTCAAAACTAACACAGAACTGAGGCGTCATTAAACTAGGATTTTGGTCACTACAATTTCTGAGTTCTGTAACTCAGTTTCTTTCTATTTAAAGTAGGAGAAATAGATTACATTATCTCAAATTTGGTTTTTTAAATATGCATTTTATTTGAAATAATTTTAGATATCAAACGTTGCAAAGATAGTACAAAGAGTTCCTCTCTTACCAGTTTCCCCTAATGTCAACATATTATAAAGTCATAATATATTTGTCAAAACTAAGAAATTAACATCAGGATATCAATATTAACTAAATCACAGACTTTATTCATATTTCACCACATTTCAATTGACTCCAAAATACTGTTGCTTTAAAAAAAAAAATGAAGGCATCTGGTTTCACTTGTTTATTTTTCGATATAATTTTTTAAGGGCCTATTTGGGGTGGAGGAGGTCTAGTGGTGATGTATTCATACTTTGGGAACATGCTCAGGAAAATGTTCTGAAATGGGAAACAGATGCCAATCAGAGTTTCTAAGCTGGGGATCCAGGGGTAAAAGATCTGGTTGGTAGAGACAAGGGCCAGCTTATCGTGGGTGAGAAATGAGTATGTGGAATGGTTTTAGATTTTACTCAGATGATTCCAATCTTCTAGCCCCACCCCCTGAAATCTCAAAGTCTTAAAATACAGCAAGGAACCCTTACTCCTGACATAGCAGAACTCATGATATACATACTTGGCAATTCATTCTTTCCAACTTGGGGTTGTTGTTGCTTTGTGTTTTCATTCTTCACAAGGATCTACTCTGGATTAAGATGGTAAAATACAGGGAGCGGCAAGATGGCGGAGGAGTAGGAGACCGATTATCATCAGGTCCCAGGAACTCAC
>LNAC01000689.1:1301763-1344111 GCA_002007465.1 Ailurus styani | reverse complement strand
ATTCCTGGGACCTGATGATAATCGGTCTCCTACTCCTCCGCCATCTTGCCGCTCCCCCTCATGAGGCACTTTCTAACCTGAAGGATATTTGTGTCTCCAGAATTTATTGAAATTCTTTTGGACCAATTTTATAAGGATAGGTCAAGTATAAATTATTTATAAAAATTTCCATCTTTTTACTCTGAAAATGAGTCACTTCCCTGGAGTGAAAAAGAATCCACACCTCTTCCCACCGCCTGTTAGCGGTGGAGAGCCACTGTCCCACATCCACAGAACCCAAGGTTGTCTTCACCTCAGTCAATGACATGGGCATGCTAACATGACTGCCTGCTAAAATACAGGGACCTTTGAAAAACGTCATTGTAGAGTGACTGGAAATTTTACCGGGAAAATAGAAAGCAATTGCTTTAGATTATTATGGTAACATGGCTGGGCAGAGGGGGCGGGGGCAACACACAGTAAGGAATCAAAGAGCTAGTATTCTGGTAGTAGTTCCCGTCTTCACTTACGTGCTCCTCAGCACTGAAACTGAGTTTTAGCTGCTTCGTGTGGAAAAACAAGGTATGAATAGTACCTGCTGTGTCTGCTTCACAAGGCTTTTATAAATAATAAATTGCTCTGTGTATGAAAGTATTCTTTAGACACAGTCAAGAAAGGTATTTCCAGCCAAAGGACATGAGAAGGTGAGACACTGCTGTTAGAAATAAAAAATATAACAGTGGCAAAACTCCTGCTGCAAAGCCTAGTGCTGTGTGAAACTAACAAGGAGTTTTAGGGCAAATGGCACATTTGTTGTTCTAGAAAAGTGAAAAAGAAGATGGTTAGTGATCAGCTTCCAACCTTTCCCTGATACCGGTTATTCCTTAGGGTGCGGTCTATGGAACTTTCAACTTAAAACAGGAATGGTTTACAAAGGTACTAATCCTTAGGAGGTTCATACTCTTTCAAGGCTGCTCATTCTCAGCCTCTCCTCTCTGGACCAGCACAAACGGTGCTTACCACTCTGGTTTTTGGTGATCTCTTTGATTTTCGATCTCTTTCCTGGTATTTAAGGCCTTTCTATCCTGTTAGTTCTTGGTTACTCTGTTAGTGCATGTTCTCCAGAGAAAGAGAATCAATAGGAGATAGAGAGGTAGATAAATAGATGGAGTCTCAATTTAGCTCATAAACAACAGAAATTTATTGCTCAGACTTCTGGAGGCTGGGAAGTCCAAGATCAAAGCACCAGCATGGTTCATATGGTGAGGGTCCTGTTCCCTGGTTTGTAGCCATTCTGTCCTCATGAGGTAGAAGAGGCAAGGACTCTGTTTAGGTTCTCTTCTATAAAGGCATGAAGCCATTCATGGGGGTTCCTTACACCTCCCAAAGCTCTCATCTCATAATCTTTGAAGGGTTGGGATTCCAACATATGAATTTGGCAGGGGGGGGAGTTGGCGGGGTGAGGTGGGGGAGACACAAACACCCAACCATAGCAGTTAGAGCTAGATACAGAGACTTACTTTGAAGACTTATCTCATGTGGTTATGGAGGCTACGAAGTCACACATTCTGCCATCTGCAGAATGGAGAGCCAGGAAAGATGGGGTATAATTCAGTCCACTTCTGGTGGTTTTAGAACCCAGGGGGCTAATGATATAAATAGCAATCCAAAGTCAGGAAAAGATGACAAGAGGGGTTTCATCTCAAGCAGTAAGACTGGAAGAAAAGAGGCAAATTCCTCCTTTTGTTCTGTTCGGGCCCTCAGCAGATTGGGTGATGCCAGCCCACACAGGGGAAGGCAACCTACTTTCCTGAGTCCCTGATTCAAATGATAATCTCATTTCAGGGGTGAAAGACCCACACATATACACCCGGGAGTAGTGTTTAATCTGAGCACCCCGGGGTCAGTCACAGTTACTTTTTGGCAGATCTTTACTTATTTTGTAAAACCTTATTCAGTTTTTAGTTATTTTTTGTGGGAAATGTACGTGGGAAGTGTCTTCTGATTGTTTAACCTACCACTATTACAAGTAGAATTCCTCCATTGTGTTTACTCTAGATCAGTAGTGCCTCTAAATAATCCCCAGAAGATATATTTAAAAAAGCCTCATCTTGAAAGATTTCTAAAGATGGTAAAATTATCCACTAAACTTACTTGACATTCAATATCGATCTATGTGAAATTCTAATATTGGAGTCTGGGTTAGTTTCAGGGGACCCTTGACAAATCCCATGTCGTTGGTGATATAATTGCCATTTTATAGATGTGGAAACCAAGGCAAAAAACTGAGTTGAAATATCAGGCAATCTATTATAAATATCCTTCTGACTTATGTCCATGTCTTTTAGTTATGAATCTTTCACTTACTGCTTAATAACAAAGACGAACTAAGACCAAAAGAAGGTTTTGAAGGAGTCCCTTAAAATAAAGGTAAATTACCCCAAATGGCATCTGTAAATATGTCTATATTTTCAAGTCTGTTGGATCTACTAGACATAACATACACATCTGAAAATCATCATTGCAAAGATATCTTAGATTTGAACAAACACAACATATCAGCTAGGTCAGTAAATGTAACCTAAATAAAAAATTTTTTAAAAAGATTTTATTTATTTATTTGACAGAAAGGGACAGCGAGAGAGGGAACATGAGCAGGGACAGGAGCAGAGGGAGAGGGAGAAGCAGGCTTTCCGCTGAGCTGGGAGCCCAATACGGGACTCTGTCACAGGACCCAGGGATCATGACCTGAGCCAAAGGCAGATGCTGAATGACTGAGCCACCCAGGCACCCCTGCATAAACATTTCTGCCACCAAAAGCATCTTTAAGAATGTTGGGGGGGGCACTGTTCAGGTGTTCATGGTGCTTCATGTGTTCTAATGAGGTCCTCCAGGAGAAGGAAGGTATACCTCTCTACCTCATGGTCCTTAACTTAGCCATAATTACTCCAAGGAGAGTATACTTTTCTTCAGGGGTACTGAAGTAGGGAAAAAGATGATGTTAATTTGTGTGTGTGTGTGGTACTATGGCTACTCAGTTACCATTGGACCAGAATCTACATCTCAATTAAAATTTAAGCGCTAAAAATTTGGGTGACTTAAATTTTAGGTATCTTGAAGATGTTATAGTCACTATAAATTTATGTCATTAAATGAGTATTTTAGACTCAGGTTGTCACCATCAAATTTCTTTTTTGTACTGGTTTTCTGTTAGAGCAATCTCAGTAATCCCAATTAAAATAGGACTTAAAATCTTTTAACTTTGGTGAAAATGAACTCTATATTTGCTTTAATTTTTAAAGATATATGCATATTTATTATGCATATATTATGATATATATTATTACTGTATTAGGCATTTGTTGTGTAAGTGGGGAATGCTTCTTGTTCACAAGAGAGAAGAAACTCAAGTCAGATTTCTGATATGATTTTCTTTTAACAAAGAAAAAGCTAGCTCTGCTAGAGCTAACAAATTCTATTAACAAATTTGGCGTTTGGGATATTAGGATAATTTATGCATATGGCAGTGCATGACTGAGAATGCTTTTTTTTTTTAATTAACATATAATGTATTATGTTTCAGGGGTACAGGTCTGTGATTCATCAGTCTTACACAATTCACAGCACTCACCATAACACATACCTACCCCAATGTCCATAACCCAGCTGCCCCATTCCTCCCATCCCCCTCCCCTCCAGCAACCCTCAGTTTGTTTCCTGAGATTAAGAGTCTCTTATGGTTTGTCTCCCTCTCTGGTTTTGTCTTGTTTCATTTTTCCCTCCCTTCCCCTATGATCCTGTGTCTTGTTTCTCAAATTTCTCATATCAGTGAAATCATATGATAATTTTCTTTCTCTGATTGACTTACTTCGCTTAGCGTAATACTGTCTAGTTCCATCCACGTCATTGCAAATGGCAAGATTTCAGGGTTTTTTGATGGCTGCATAATATTCCATTATATATATATATATCACATCTTTATCCATTAATCTGTTGATGGACATCTAGGCTCTTTCCATAGTTTTGCTATTGAGGACATTGCTGCTATACACATTGGGGTGCACGTGCCCTTTCGGATCACCACATTTATGACTGAGAATTCTTAAAGCAAGTTTAGATAGCATTACACATTGTAAATAGATAAGCTGTCTGCTCATAAAAATGTGAGATAACAGTAATACAATGCCTGTGCCTCTCAAAGTATTAGAATGAAACTCCACACCAGGAAGTGAAACTAAAAATCTTATCTAAAAAACTATCCTAACTCCTAGATGACATCAGTGCAGAAATTCTTTTAAAACATTTTGTGAGATCTGTTTGAAATTGCCTGTTGCTGATTGTGATGGTCATAATCTCTGGGTTCAGTAGTGAGATTCTCCAGTCTTTATCACACTAACAACCTATGGTTTGAGTTTGAGTTAAAATTAAGCAATGGCAGTTAAGTAGAGAAAGAAAGATATTTGCATGCAGAATCTACCTTCTCTTCTACAGATTTATTTTTTATTATTTTATTATTTATATTATTTATTTATTATTATTTTATTATTTTATTATTTTATTATTGTTTTTTTTGGTTCTTCCTTGTAATAGCAGAACTTTCAGGAGATTAGAACAATCATCAGATTGATTTTGTACAAACTGACTAGTTCTTTTTTCCAGTTCCCAATCATTTTAGTTATAGATGGTAATGTAATTCTCCAGAATGAATTTAATACAGAAATTATTTTCCCAGTGACTGGGAAATTGTAATTGTGAAAAGAAAAAGGCTTGTGATTTTCACTATGGAAAAGATTAGGGATGAAAAAAGACACTCAGAGTAAGGTAATCCAAGACCTGAAGGCAAAGCTTAAACTCGTGGCTGAGTCAGTGTATTGAGCTTATATTTGACATCTCAATTGAAATATGGCACCTCTTTTTGCCAGCTACCAACAGGGATTGTGCTGAGTCATTAGTTTCCTCCAGAGAACACTGGTTGTGGATTCAGTAATCTCATTTCCTCTGGTACCACCCCAAGACATAACCAAAAGTCTCCCATCCAGGTTGGAAGTTAGCCTAGTCCATACTAGTTTGAAGTTATATGTGATACTGGCCCCAGGAAACAAAGAAAAGAATGATCAAAAGATACTTGGATAGTTATTGATTGACACTAAACATTTTTCTCCAAGAATTTGTACTTACTTTATAGATACTATAATCTTTATAGCGCTAAGAAAGAGATGCGAATGATTTCGACATGCCTGTCCTGAAAATAATTTATGCGTAATCTGAAGAGTGATGATGGTTCCAAAATTAACTTATAAAAACCAGGGAAGTGGTTGATTTGCCTCTTATTTCCTGTGAAGAGTATGCAAGTATTTCATTCATTATAGTCAAGACAGAGTCGAGGCTAACAGAAATAAAAGCAGATTAAAACAGCTGATGATACAGGAAATAAGTCAGTTAATAGAGGAACTTCAGATCAGTAAGTTATATAATAGACTAGATTATAACTATACAACTTTAATAAGTGGAAACAGCCTTTTTTACTATTCAGGTATTGGTATTTGATATTCTCTGTGTAAGTAAAGGAATATACAGAGAGTGAAGACATTGGAGGCAGCAAGAATAGATTCTAATTCAAACTTAACTTTTACTATCTATGAGATACTGGGAAATTTAACCTCTCAGAATCTCACTTTAGTCATATATAAATATAATACCTATTTTATAGGTTGTTGCAAAGATTAAATGAGAATTCGCATCTAGAAGAATGTGTAACATATGGTTCATACTTAATGAATCCTTGTCACGTTATCATCTCTCTGTATGTGTGGTTTTTTTTTATAATGTTGAGCTATTTTTCTTTTTAAAGATTTTATCTTAGGTACTCTCCACACCCAATGTGGGGCTTGAACTCACAACCCCAGCGGTGGAGTGAGATTCTGAGAGGTTGACTATAAGCCTTTAATACATAGGGTAAATCCTGGTTGGTTGTGATTATAATTCCTTTTATATATTACTGGATTCTATTTGCTATAATTTGTTGAGAATTTCTTCATCTATGCTTACGATAGATATTGGTCTATAGTGTTCTTTGTTTTTATTTTTTTTTCCTTGTAAAGTCTCTGTCTGCTTTTGTTATAAGGGTAATGCTGGCTTCATAAAATGAGCTAGGTACTATTTCTTCTGCTTCACTCTTCTGGAAGAGATTGGAGAGTATTGGTATCATTTCTTCCTTAAGTGTTTGGTAGAATTTACCAATGAATCCATTGGGGCCTGGTGCTTTCTGTTTTGGAAGCTTAAGTAGTGATTCAGTTTCTTTATAAGCCAATTTAGATTGTCTGTTTCTACTTGTGTGAATTTTGGCAGATTATGTCTTTCAAGGAATTGGTCCATTTCATCTAGATTATTAAATTGTGGGCTTAGAGTTGTTCATAGTATTCCTTTATTATTTTTTTTGATGTCCACAGAATCTGGAGTGAACTTCCCTCATTTATTTATGATGTTTGTAATTTGTGCTATCTTTTTTTCTTATTTAGCCTAGCTAGAGGCTTATCGATTTTGTTGTTCTTTTCAAAGAACGAATTTTTAGTGTCATTGATTTTCTCTATTGATTTTCCATTTTCAGTTTTATTCATTCCTGCTCTATTTTTTTTACTATTTTTCTTCTGCTTACTTTGGATTTAACTTGCTTTTCTTTTTCTAGTAGACTCTTAGATGATTGATTTTAGATCTTTCTTCTTTTCGTATATGCATATCATGAAATAATACATGAAATGTATGTATGAAAAATATGTATGTCAATATACATATTATTTAATTTCCTTCTATGCATTATTTTCACTACATCCCCCTAATTTTACTAAGTTGTAGTTTCATTTTCATTTAGTTCTAGATATTTAAAAATTTCTCTGGAGATTTCTTCATTGACATGTATTATTTAAAAGTGTGTTATTTAGGGGCACCTGGGTGGCTCAGTGGGTTAAGCCTCTGCCTTCGGCTTGGGTCATGATCTCAGGGTCCTGGGATCAAGCCCCACATCAGGCTCTCTGCTCAGTGGGGAGCCTGCTTCCCCCTCTCCCTCTGCCTGCCTCTCTGCCTACTTGTGATCTCTCTCTCTGTGTCAAATAAATAAATAAAATCTTTTTTTTAAAAAAGTGTGTTATTTAATCTCCAAGTACTTTGTGATTTTTCAGCTATCATTCTTCTTGGTTTCTGGTTTAATTCCGTTGTGGTCTGAGAGGACACATTGTATGATTGTTCCACGTGATCTTAAGAAGAATGTGCATTCTTCTCTTGGGCAAAGTAGTCCATAGATGTCAATTGTATCTAATTGACTGATGGTGCTGTTGAGTTCAACTGTATTCTTACTAATTGTCTGCCTGATAGATCTAATTTTTTAAAGATTTTATTTATTTATTTGTCAGAGAAAGACAGAGCACAAGCTTGGGGAGTAGTAGGCAGAGGGAGAAGCAGGTTCCCCATCAAGCAAGGATCCTGATGTGAGACTCAGTCCTAGGACTTTGGGATCATGACCTGAGCCGAAGGCAGACACTTAACTGACTGAGCCACCTAGGCATCCCATATCTGTCTATTTCTGATAGAGGGGTGTTGAAGTCTCCAACTACGATAGTGGATGATAGTGGGTTTTTTTGTGTTTTTTTGTTTTGTTTTGTTTTGTTTTGGTGGGGAGCAATGTGTGCGTGATTTTTGGTTGTATAAAGCTGAGTATAGGACAGGTGGGTCTAGGTAGGGAGAGATGGATGGGGGGTCCTATGTGATCAGGCTCACAGAAATCCCAAAAACATGGAGGTGTGGGGAACTAGAGATAAGGGAACCAACCAGACCACCCTGCCCTAAGTACGTGGAGTGGGTGTCTTTTTATGATAATCACCTGTGACCAACAAAGAGTAACCAGACCCTAAAAAGGAAATAAGCCATTGAAGGTGTTATGACTAGTCCTTGCTCGATGGTGATACCAGCAGAGAAATTAAAAGGATTTACATTCCCTGGTTAGCTTTCTATAAAAGACCAGCCCTAAAGGCCCTCAGTGTCAGCCCCTCTCACTCTTGAGAGCTTTTTCTGTAACTTTACTTAGTACACTTCTATCACTTTACTCACTCTCCTTTGTCCACAAGATTCATTCTTGGACTCAGTGAGACAAGAACCTAGCTCGACTGCTTCAAAGCAACACGCTTCTTTGTAACCATTCATTTCATTTATAATTGATAGTTTTACTTATATGGAGAAAACTTTAGCTACTTGGAACATCTCTAGGCACAGAAGGTATTTCTCTTCAATAATAAACTCGAATAAGAATTATCTTGAAATATTTTACATGCTTCTCTGCCTTTTTAAACAAAGTACGCTCATCATTAATGTCTTCACCACTTCCTGATGCTGTGTTATAAATCTGAACATAAATGATTCTGTTGGTAGAGTGATACCTCAGAAACTGTTGAGCACTAACTGTTGATCCTGTATCTCACTACTGCTGGTCCTTATAAATCTATGTTTTTATAGTATTTTTCCAGCCTCCTTGATTTAAGACTGTCATTACTCATTTATCGGTATTGCCAGTATCTTAGCTTTTAAAAGTCAATTATGGACTTCTTAATCAGTGAAACAAGTCTATTAAAGTTAGGAAAGATAGGAGTGGCTTATAAATGTGGGCCTCTTCTAAGATTAAACAGGTTTCAGCTTTAGATAAGGACTTGCAATTTTCAGTTGCTCAGAGAACTTAGTGAGTTCCTGCTTCCTTATTCGGCTTGGGTTGATAGAGTTGTTCGCTAACTACTCTCTAGTGAAGTATTTAATAAAGTCTTCCGGAAACTTTTAATGTTGCAGCATATGGTTTATAACAAATGCATTAAAATTAATATCAGGAGTTCACTGGTTATGGCCTTAGGTCCAAAAGATTTTGAATACTGCTTTGGAAATGTCTTGCCAAGAAAAACTTTCATTGAACAGTAACAATAAAAACAAACAATGCAAACATCTTGCTCGGACTTTGCCTCTCCAGGCCCGGGCTTCCTTCTCATTCCATACAAAGCCTGATTGTCTTCCTAGAAGGCCTGCGGTCCTCATTTACATCTTCCCTCAAGCTTGGTAAACCTGACGGGAAAACTTCCAGTAGTCCAGTAGTCGCGACATTTTAAAGCATGGTTTAAACTCTTCAATAATTCTGTGGTGGGAGAGAAGAGAGCCTAAATAAGTAACAGTCCTGGGATCAAAGGATGTTTCTGGTATGAATGTTACTTCCCTTTAACCTGAATATTTTTAACTAGTCTCAAGGAAACAATGAGAACAGTTTGCTTGGATTCGATGCTGGAAGCTTGTTTTTAACTTACTACTATTTATTTCCAGGTGGAGCACCAGTATTCCCACAAATTCACGGTGGTGGTGGTACGTGCCACCAAAGTGACCAAGGGGGCCTTCGGTGACATGCGTAAGTGTCCTTATTTGCTTTTCTGTTGAAAATGAATAATTGCGGTTCCCTCTTTAGTTGCACTAGTTCTCTGATAAGCAGGGGGGCTGTCCCTCTTTCAAATGTGGTTATCTTTGTCTAGATTTTTAAATGATAACATTTTGCAAAGTTCTCTGTGCTCTGGTCTCTGTGAGAATCGTGTTTTATCTTGACTTTACATTAATTGAGAGTACTTGGAGTCAGACAAAGGGACTGTCTTAGGACATACTGATTTTAAGAATTAAAATATAATGCTATTTAACTCTATTTTGGAAAGAGTGCTGACTGGAGACTTCACGCACGCTGCCTCTGAGGCAGAGTGCGTACAGGATTAAAAAAAATGCAATTTCCCTAGGTCTTATGCCTTTGAGTGTGTTTATTTTGTGTGGAGATAGCCATAGAAACTGGTGGTAGCGCAGCTGGAAGCAACCTGAACCGCACAGCCTGAGGATACTGTTGAATTAGCTTGCTGGTGGCGTCCTTCTTTGGGCTTTGAAAAGCAGTTTTCCCGGATTATCTCCCCACTCAAATGGCTGGGGGTTATAGAGGCAGGGAGTCCAAGGAAAGATAAGGATTATGGTGATGAGTCTGGCAAAGTTTTAGATTATTGGTAAAATGTGGGAATGGGCAATTGACCCCTCAGAAGAGGTTTTGGAGAAAGAAGGGAGGTTGCAGTTAGTGGGTCTGGGGAACAGGGAAGTCTGCCCCGCAGGTACTTGGAGAAAGAGGATGTTGGCGGTGAGAGTGAGAAGTCCCAGGCGGAGCAAACAGCATGTTCAAAAGTGAGAGAAGAGCAGAGTGCTTGTGAAGACCTAGAACAGGTCCCGTGTTGCTAGAGAACAGAGAGCAGAGGGGAAGGGGGTCGACCACTAATAGGACAAAGTCCAAGTTCGCAGTTTTCATCAGAAATGCAATGGGGAACAATTTGATGGCATTTGACTCACGGGTCACATGATTGGATCTTCATTGTATTAAAAAAATGTTTATTCTGGCCACTTTGTGTTAAATAGATTGGAAGCAAATGCGGAATATACTTTTTAAGAATACAAATAATAATATAAGAATAAAAATAATAATGTATATAAGAATAAAAATGAGCTTGTTGAAATCATGCTGAAAGTGGGCTAATGAAGAAGAGTTAAGTACTAAGGGAAAAAATGGAAGATTGGTGCTCAAGCCTTCGGTGAATGAAAAAGAATGTCTGGGGAGTGGGTAAAAGAAGTAAAATGGGAAACAGGACATAGAATCTGAGGGTAAGGGTTTGGGTGAGCAGAGGTTTTCATGAGAGGTGAGGGAACAAGGACAGTTTCTTCAACTTTCATCTGGACCAGTGGTTTATATTCTAAATTTTATCTCCTACTTCAGTCCAACCTGTTTAATCACTCTTTTGTTAGTGTTCTTCTGAGGTGATTCTTACTTTGCTTTTTATAATCCTTTGCGTTTTCATTATTTTAATGAGAGTTCACCGGAAGAAAGGGAAGTCACATCAGAGGCTATATTTAAAAAGTGGTATATACCCCATGGCCGGGGGGGAAAGGCATGGGCTTTATAACTCAAGAGGTTGACTGTTTGAAAAGCTGTTCTTAATTCACGGAAGCCTGTGTCAGGAACTTACCACGCATGCAAGTTACTGACCTAATTTGACTTGAAAAAATATATAGTTACGTCTTATACAAAGCAGCAAAAACTCCTTCCCATAGTGCAGGACTCTGTCAAGCAGAAACAATGGGTTTTACTGTGTTTTAAGATGAGCCCAACAGCAGTTAAAACTCTCAGCTCTGTGAGTCGCCTTCAACTGGTGTGGACCTGATTTCCTAGCTGCTCCCCCCACAGGCACAGGCACTTGGCCTATGGCTTTTAGAATTAAGGCAGAGGAGACAGTGGTGCAGCAAATGTCATTTTAAATGGAGATGAGTGACATTGGTAATAATACTTACAAATTAACATGAGATGTTAATTTGTCTCATGAAACGCAGAACAGGTACATTTTGAACCCCCCACTGTGTACATAGCACAGGTTAGACCCATGGTCTCTAGAAGTTTCCTTTTGAAAATGAAGGACCCATAGAAGGACTAGCCACTGGGAATTTAGTCACTCTAGGAGAAAGGGAAGTGTTATGACATTCTGCTAAAACTTTCATTCAGCATTTATAATTTGATTTTATTTTACTTGAGTTATTACATAATTTTTTTGGAGTGAGGGAGGGAATTGTTGTCAATGCTTTATATCACCTTATTGAGTTTATAGGAAGTCAGGAGGAGATAAGAAGGAAGAAAAGAGAAAGTCTTAGAGAAATGAATTCATGGAGAAGGTTAGCATGAAAAAGTAAAGGGATGATATACAGTGCCAAGCACTCTATTTTTGAGAAGTTATAGGAGATTATTACAGTGAGGCAAGGTATTGTCATTAGCTGTCACTTTTCTTTTTTTTTTTTTTTTTAAAGATTTTATTTCTTTATTTGACAGAGAGAGAGAGATCACAAGTAGGCAGAGAGGCAGAGAGAGAGAGGAGGAAGCAGGCTCCCTGCAGAGCAGAGAGCCCGATATGGGCCTCGATCCCAGGACCCTGAGATCATGACCTGAGCCGAAAGCAGAGGCTTTAACCCACTGAGCCACCCAGGCGCCCTAGCTGTCACTTTTCTAAGAGGAGTTTTGATCATACTATTTGGTGAGTTTGATCAATACAAATTACCAAGTAAATTGAATTTGGGATCTTTGTATATAGAAGTTCTTTCACCATGGACAATGGTAAAGCTATTGGAACTGTCCTAGGGTTTGTGAAGACCATGATAACAGAAACCTACACTCTTTTCTGTTGTTGATACAATGTGTCTGCATTTATTTAGAAAGGCAAATTTCTATGAAGTTTTATGTGTTGGTTTACAAGAATGACAGATTACTATTGGGTTTTTGTCTGCATATGTGGGGCCTTCTCAAGGGTGCCACACAAATCAAATGGCTGATTCCTGGTAAAATACCTATATCTACCTTTCTCTTTTTTTGAGAGGATACTAAGATTATATCAACTTTTTATTTTGTTCCTTGATAAAATCATCCTGTTCTAATTATCTCCCCTTAAAAATACTGTATTAAATTGCTAAAACATCATAATAAAATTAGCAGCATCCCATGAACTGTCTTTTGAAGGGTCAGAGCTGACATTTGAATCGTAAAGCTTGACTCCTTTCTTTGTTTTTGCCTGAGGGCCCTGGGCCAGCCAAGAACAGTACAGCCCCTTCCCAGACCTGCTTGCTCATCTCAGTGTGCTCCACTTTATCATTTACGCCAGCATCCCTGGTGCCAGCCCTTCCTTGCCTTCTTTTTTTTTTTTTTTAAAGATTTTATTTATTTATTTCACAGAGGGAGAGAGATCACAAGGAGGCAGAGAGGCAGGCAGAGAGAGAGAGGGGGAAGCAGGCTCCCCGCTGAGCAGGGAGCCCGATGCGGGCCTCGATCCCAGGACCCTGAGATCATGACCTGAGCCGAAAGCAGAGGCTTTAACCCACTGAGCCACCCAGGCGCCCCTTTCCTTGCCTTCTTATGCTCATGTCCTATGAAGAGATAGTTTGAAGTTCATATTTGCGCCTGACTCACCATAGTCTTATTTCTAAAACAAGTACTTTGCATTAATTTGGCAGTATTAACATAACTCTCACTTTTAAAGGTATAGGAAGTTGTAGTCAGATCTAACATGTAGCCAGAGGCATGTTAACCTTGCGCCAGGTACAAGTGTTGGATGGATGTATATTAAACTTCATATTCTTTATTGTTCCATTCCTCTTCTAACAGAAGTTACCTATTTGTGGAATGACTACAGTAACCATAAAATTTCAGTTGGTGATAATTTCCTTTGCACATATGTGAAACGAAAAACCCACACCCCTGGCCATAAACCTGACTTTAAAACAGAATGAAATAACTGGCAAAAAAGGTCATAGCTACCTCACTGAGTTTCTGCTCCTTTTTAAAAGTGTTGGGGAGGGGCACCTGGGTGGCTCAGTGGGTTAAAAGCCTCTGCCTTCAGCTCAGGTCATGATCTCAGGGGCCTGGGATCGAGCCCCACATCAGGCTCTCTGCTCGGCAGGGAGCCTGCTTCCCCCTCTCTCTGCCTGCCTCTCTGCCTGCTTGTAATCTCTCTCTCTCTGTGCCAAATAAATAAATAAATATTTTTTTTAAAAAGTGTTGGGGAAAACACAGATCATGTGTGATAATGGAGGCTAGTATCAGAATTCAGAACAAGATAGAGTCATGTTTCATTCCCTAAGATGAAATCAGAAAATGGATACCATAGTGTTTTTATCTATGTTTTAATGATTTATTTATTTATTTGAGAGAGACAGACAGAGAGACAGCATTGGGGGAGTAGGCAGAGGGAGAAGGAGAGAGAGAGAATCCTCTCAAGCAGACTCCGATGTAGAACTCAATCCCACAACCCTGAGATCATGACCTGAGCCAAAATCAAGAGTCGAACGTTCCACCGACTGAGCCACCCAGGTGCCCCACCAGTGTTAGATATTTTTAATATCTGTATTAAGTACACATGCTGAGGATTCTCGGCTGGTCTTAATGGACACTGAACTCTTTCTCTTTACAGAATTATCATCATCAACATAAGGGTTTTCAAGGACAGTTGTAGGATGGTGGGTGGATCTTCTTAAGGAGGAACACAGAGAACACAGAGCTTAATTCCAACATTTAAACTTTAAGAAAAAATAAATATACTTGGGAGAATTATGAACTCATTGTATTGAAGCCAATTTTTATAAGATTGTATTGCTTAATATCTTAAGGTACTCTTTTTTCTTAAGAACCTCAAGCTTTTATTTTTCATAATGTCTCTATGGGTAAATGATGTTTTACTGCAGGTAAACTCATAGCACGATCTAGACCAAGTTCCTAATTTTTAAACAGCTATGTCTTTTGCAGGTCCAAGGCTGACTCATCTCCCCACATAGTGCTTTTCAAAGTTTAATATCCATATGAATCTCCAGGGGTTCTTGGTCAAAGTGCATATTCTGACTCAGTAGGTCTAGGAAAGGTCTTCCTCTTTCCTCCAGTCTTGTTCTCCCAATCAGTAGCCTCTATCCCTGCACCTCTAGGAACACCGAGAGGATTTAGCCTCTTCAGAGTACATGGCTCTCAACACATAGTGTTAATAATTCCCTGTGAAAGGAGCTTAGAACTCAACCTTCCAAATTTTTTTTTTTTTAAGATTTTATTTATTTATTTGACACACAGAGAGAGAAATCACAAGTAGGCAGAGAGGCAGGCAGAGAGAGAGGAGGAGGCAGGCTCCCTGCTGAGCAGAGAGCCCGATGCGGGCCTCGATCCCAGGACCCTGAGATCATGACCTGAGCCGAAAGCAGAGGCTTTAACCCACTGAGCCACCCAGGCGCCCCAACCTTCCAAATTATAATCATTTGCCTGAGAGGCAGGGTGTTGGGTGTGTATGTACAGAAACATTATCTACTTAAGTTTTTGAGAATCTTCATCAGCAGCAAGAGCAATGTAGAAATGACTGAAAATGTATTATCCCTCTCTGGTAGACATTCTTGGATATCACAGTGATCAGATCTCTAGGGCAGAGGCAGAGTGTATTTGTGAAAGAACATGGTCTCCAGAGGCAAAACACTACTCCCTAGTCCCATGTCCTTGAGCAAATTTTCTGTCTTCTTTTTCCTCATAGAGATGTTAGGAGAATTCAGAGAGTTGACTAATGTGAAATACTCGCATGCCTGACCCATGGTACACTTCCAATAAGTATTACCTACTATGGTTAAAATGATTTCAGATACCAACATCAGAAGAAATTTATTTCTTAAATATAATCTTTGTGTGAGCTAAAGGATATTCTGTGGGGATAGTGTGTGCCCTGGGATAATTTTCACTTTCTCATCTTGGAGACAAGAAATTTCCATGGTGAATGTGTTGAGCAAATCCCTGGATCCTTCTTTTTTCAGCTTGGAAGAAAGAAATGGTTGAATGGCACTTCCATTGTCTTTTCTGATACACTTGGGCACAGTTCACTCCTGTGCTCCTCTGACAGTGGTCCAGACTTCTGTTTAACACTTGTCACTTGGGCATCTTAATCAAGCATTTGTAAAACTTCTGTCTTACTTAATTTTTAGAAAATTGGTGCTTAGCCTTGAGTCTGGCCTAGTAGTTAGATCTCAGAGGATTTTGGATTAATGAATAGAATATACAAATATGTGTGATTATATTCTTCTTCTTGGATTTTGTTTTCTTTGTGCCTCCTAAAGAGAGAATTTTAAAAATAATTTCTGGGGTGCCTGGATGGCTTAGTCGGTTGAGCATCTGACTTTTGATTTTGGCGCAGGTTTTGATGGTGGTTCTCACGGTGGTGAGATCAAGCCTCCTGTTGATTCTCTCTCTCCCTCTGCCCCTTCCTCCACTTTCCTCTCTAAAAACAATAAATAAATAAATAAATAAATAAATAAATAAATAAATAAATAAATAATCAATCCATCTTTTTTATAAAAAGAATTTATTTATTTATTTGTTGGAGAGAGAGAGAGAGCACAAGCAGGGGGAGCTGCAGGCAGAGGGAGAAGCAGGCTCCCCCCTAAGCAAGGAGCCCGATCCCTGGACCCTGGCTGGGATCATGACCTAAGCCAAAGGCAGAGGCTTAACCAACTGAGCCCCTCAGGCTGCTTTTATTTCTATCCATAGCTATCTAGAATCTTCCTGGGTTTCAATATACAGAAATTTTATAACACCTTTGGATTAATATAATCAATCTTTTCTTAGTTAATTATTGTTTCAAATATGTATATTTTATAAATGGCACTGCTGTTGGCCTATAGCCACCTGCTACCCTTAAGTATATTTTTCTGAAATCAAACATTTCCCTAGCATTAGCCCTTAAGTTAATGATGAACATGAGTTTTGGTTTACTAATATTTTTGGAATGTTTTTGAGAATCCACCCAAGGTTTTAAAAATTCTATGTATAATAAAACTGTTTCCCAGTGGGATTTTTATGGGAGATAATTTCTAGATGAATAAAATGTTCCAGAACATGCCCGTCTCTGATCTCTTATCTTGTATTTTCTGTAAAGTTGAGAAATAGATTGTGTTAGGAGGGCACTACTGTTCTTCTTTCATTTTTGAGTGTCACGTAGTTTATTAAATGGCCAAAAGGTTTAAAGAGTACAGTTAATCTTTTTAATCTTTATTTAAATGTCACAAGATTGTGTGTGTGTGTGCGTGTGCGTGTGTGTGTGTCTTATATGTATATATTTGTGTGTCTGGGTCTGATGAGTAAATACTGACCTATGATAATCTGATGCTATCAATTGGCCCTTGGGTGGATTTTCAACATACTTATTCAATAAGATTAGCAGCTATATTCCAGTTGTATATTTGATAGCAATGCTTTTGAGAGATAATAAAACCAGATTCCCATTAAAATGAAGAGTATGTTACCAGTACTAATAGAGACACAATTCACGTGTTCCTTCTATTTTTTTAAAGACCTGTCACCGATGGAGCCTACTTATTTAGTTTTTCTTTTCTTTTTTAATCATATTTGTCTCATACTTCAGCTCTTTGTCTTAAAATACTTTTTATATTTTTCACATGTATACTTTAACATGTTAATGTTTTACCAAGTGAAGAGAAATCTTCATTCTAAAAACTTTTAAAAAACTGAGTGATATGCAACCACCTTTTCATATGTTAAGTAAATTCTCTTTGCCAAAAATCACGTATCACTTCTGTATTGAAAAGGTGTGATTAATATCTCATGGAATTAAATTTCAAAATAGTTAAATGTTTCTTAAATTTCCTCAAAAAAGTATACTCTTAAACTTTTTATGTCAAAGAGAATACCTCTGCTGCTCTAAAAGTTTAAACATTTATGTGAAAACACTTATATATGTTATTTTAGTATATTTCCATATTTTAAAATTTTTCTTAAAAATAAAAAGTATATAATGTAGAGATTGAAATGACTAGTGAAGGAAATGACTAATGAAACTTAGCCAAGGGATAGTCTGGGGGATTTTGTAAATGTTACTGACTCCTTAGAAGTATTCTTCCATTCCTGCTCCTCCCAGTACATCAATATATTTTTTATGAAATACCTTAGATAAAATTCTAGGCAAAATTATTTGAAGTTGATGTACAAGGGTAATCAAAATCTGCAGATGCAAAATGAAATAACAGCTTTGAACTTTTAACTTTGCAAAAGAAATGTTAAAGCAGGGGCACCTGGGTGGTTCAGTCATTAAGCATCTGCCTTAGGTTCAGGTCATGATCCCAGGGTCCTGGGATCTAGTCCCACATCGGGCTCCCTGCTCAGTGGGAAGCCTGCTTCTCCCTCTCCCACTCCCTCTGCTTGTGTTCCCTCTCTCGCTGTGTCTCTCTCTGTCAAATAAACAAATAAAATCTAAAAAAAATGTTAAATATATAATGCATTTTTTAAAAGATTTTATTTATTTGACAGAGGGAGAGATCGCAAGTAGGCAGAGAGGCAGGCAGAGTGGAGGGGGCGGGGAGCAGGCTCCCTGCTGAGCAGAGAGCCCAATGCGGGGCTCTATCCTAGGACCCTGAGATCATGACCTGAGCCTAAGGCAGAGGCCTAACCCACTGAGCCACCCAGGCGCCCTATATAATGCATTATTAATGTCCATTATTAACATCCTCATCAATAAATGCTGTGCTTCTGTTGTTTATACCTCCTACTCACCCAGTGCCTTGAGAAATACAAAAGAAATAAACATAACATGTGTAGTAGAAAACTATTGAATGCCTGTCCCATCCATACTCAAGAGGAAGCATGGCTTAGAGATTGGAGCAAGGACTCCGGCACTGGCTTGCTTGGATTCCAGTCTCCCTTCTATTTATTAACCCCATGATTTTGGGTAAGTTACTTAGCTTTTCTAGGCCTCAATTTCCTTAGTAGTTAAATGGGGGTAATAGATATACCTTCCTCATAGGTTTTTTAATGAGGATTAAATAAGATTATAAAGTGTTTAGAAAGATGTTTGATGAATAGTGTACACAATACATGTTAAATAAATAAATAAAATGCTAAATAGCATTCAATCATAAGTAGAGTTCTTAGAACTTAACATTATACTTGATTTATTCAGTTTAGTAACATGAGAAGATATGTGCTGTGTTTATTTTAATTTTACAGGTACAAACATTTTTTAAAAAGACATTAAGTAAATAATCTAAAATCACACAGCTGTTAGGTTTTATGGCTAGAACTTAAACCTATCTCACTCTGATGCTTACTTGTACAGCAGCTTTGCCTTTAAGCTATTTGTGGTCTAGATGAAAAGATAAAATAGGTATGAATAACTCTGGGGAACCAACCCAAGAAGGTATGTACTCAGTAATTGTGTATTTAGGCTATATGATGTTACTGATTTTGAAAAGTGTTGGCAGTAAACTTCCCAGAAGACTTCACAGCTTGAATGGAGAATGAGATAGGTTTTCAAACTAAGTAGAATTTTAATATGTTATTATTAATTAGTTTTGAAATTTCAATTTAGAAAAAAAATCTTAAAAGATTTTAAACATGGGACAGAGAATGTGTACTATACATTATCAGGGAAGCTGGACATTTTTTAATGGTTCATGCTAGTGAATAAATGTCAGGTAGCAAGGATGATGCCTTGTTTGAGTATAATGGTTCTAAACAGGGTGGGGGGTTGATTTTTGCTGTGCAGTGTACAATTGGCAATAATATCTAGAGACATTTTTAATTGTCACAATTGGGAAATCCTACTGGCATCTAGCATGTAGAGTCCAGGAAGCATTGCAGAGCAAAGAATGATCTGACCCAAAATGTCAGTAGTGTCAAGGTTGAGAACTCCTTTTTTAATTAAAAATAAGGATTATTCTTGTGTGGGGTGGAATGCATATCCACGGCTAAATCCGCAGAGCTAACATTGACAATATAAATTAATATGTTTTATAATACTACATAAGAATTTTTGGAAAACAACTCTTTCTCTCCAACATAAACAGATGCCAAGAAACATTCCTAGATTCTAAACTTTTAAAAACATTCCAAACGTAGATACTGATAACAAAGGTATTTTTGTTTCCTTCCAAAAACGTATCACAGAGATTTAAGTTAAAAGGCAATGCAAGTAACAACAAAAATTTCTAGATTGACATTTTGCTTGCTTTGGGTTGTTTTGAACTGATCTTTCTCTGTTTTCTCATGAATATCAACATTTTTTACAGTAAGTTTGTTGTTGTTGTTTGTTTGTTTTACCACATTCCGGATGGTAGCCCACTTCATTAATGTGCTGAGTCAACTATTGGTCCACACTGTACCAAGTCAGTTGTGTGTTGATGCCACTGGGCTTTCCTCCTGGCATCCATTTGGCTGATGCTACTTTCTGATTGTTCCATGTCCCTTTACAAAAGGAAACATGTGACCTGAGAAAGCGCTTTTATAGATCTGAGGCTGTGAGAAAAAGAAAAATGAAAAGATAGGGAGATTTCAAATTGGAGATTCTGCTTGATCAAGGGATTCCAAAATAGTGTTAATAAAACTGCTTTGTCATTTCAGTTAGCAATAATCACACCTCGGATAAACCTCATTGGCTATGATACTGCCACTATGCAAAGCTGCTTTGTAATTTCAAATGAGGGAAAGGCATTCTCCTTTGAGCTCCTGGACGATGCTGCTGTTGTTGTAAGGGCTTTGCTCTTCTCTCTCCAGTGCATCCAGAATCATAGTCGAAGTTCTATTTTACGAAACCACATTGAATTCACTAACTTTTCTAGCTTTTGCATTTCCAGCAATTTGCAGGGACTGTCCTTCAGCATCTCTACTCATAACAATTCCAATTCCAGAAAAGGTCTGTGCCTTTTCTAGAGAAAGCAGGGCCTACTATCTGCAAACAAGTCCCTTGACACTCTACCCTGTTCCTGGGAGTTATTACGGGAGGCAAAATGGGATTCAAAGGTTTATTATTATACATGCATTTAGAACGTGAAAATAAAGGTTAAATGCAAATGACTGGCATTGACTTACATTAAAATACAGATGAATGGGGGGGGGGGGACAGAGTTCCAGGGAGGTTGAGACATACTAGCCCGAGTAGAGAGAAGTTAGGGAAGATTGTTGTGCCTAAAGTAAGCATCACCTTTCCTGCAGTATTGCTCAGAGCTAGTCCACCATCCATTACTTCAGTAATATTTACATTTCTATAACATCTCAGACTTTAAGCCAGACTCTAGTAGTGAATAGGAAGGATGTGGTTCCTGCCATCATGGAGCTTACAGGTTAATAGAGGTAAAAATAGGTAAGAGTTATTAGTGTTGGTGTATTTGAAAGAGCAAGGAATTTGGCTTCAGAAAGACTAGGCTAAAATCTGGTCTCTGGATGACCTTGCTCAAGTTATTAATGCCTCTGAGTCTCAGCTTCCCCACCTACATAATGGGAATAATAATACCTAAATCAGCAAGTTGAAGCTTGATGTGGAATTATTTTTATATTATGGAGATGTATGTAGAGGTGGCCTTTAGGGAACCTGATCTATAGTGGCCAGTCTTACCTGATAAGAACAACTCGTTGACTAAGGATGTGTGAACTGGATATGGGAAAAATAGAACATCTCATTCCACTCATCCTTTACGTGTATAGTATTTGGACACTTGAAAATTCTTAGGACAAGGACACAACTTAATAATGTTTATTTATCAGCTGAAATGTCAGAAGAAAGCGTAAGGACATGCGCAAGTAAAAGAGAACCCATGTTTTCTTACTCAGAACGGATGCTTCCGCCATGAGTGTGACTGTATGGAATGTTCGAAATGTGTGGATTCCAGAGCTGCCTCATGGCCTAAATGTTGACTCTTGAGGGTGATGCTGCTGTGAGTGGTGGAGGAGGGTCACTGACTGGAAGGAGAACCTGGGGTCCAGTGGGGGGCTCTGTAGCCCTTTCTCACCATGCTGAGGCTTGTCCTCCCAGTCCTAGTCAGTGAAGGACAAAAGTATGTTTCACAAAGACAGTTGTGGCATTATGGCCGAGGCGTTACAAAGAGTGGTTTGAATGTGGGGAAAATAAGCAACTAATGAGATTATGTGACGAGTCCAGGTGAGAGGTGTTGCTTAGTTGAACTGGGGCAGTGATATTTTGAGTGGGCTTGAGGAAGCAGAGGTGATAGTCATGTGAGAGGCAGAATTGGTGAGACAGATTGAATACAGGAGCTGTGAGGAAAAGAGAACGAGTCTCCTGTTTCCAGCTCTGACGGCTGGGAATGAGGGTTCCATGATGTAAAATAGGAAAGTCAGGAAAAATAAGAAGTTTTTACTCTTAGGCTTTTGCTTTATTTTGCTTTTTCCTTTTTCTTGCAGGTAAGGAAAGAAAGATGGAAAGAAAATTAATTTGTTTTGTACGTGTTGAGTTTGAGCTATTTTCAATGCATTCAAGAACAGATTCAAAATCTCAGAGGACAGAGGGGCTCAGAGATGTAGGTTAGGGAGAGTGTCCTATTTATGGGTAAACTAGAGCCAAAAGAGGATTGAAAGACTTCCAGAATTGATTCAGAATGGTTAAAAAAAGATGCCTTTTAAAATGTATTACTCACCAATAGAATTTATATAGACATGTGATCAAGAATCTCATATTTGTCGTGTTTATTACCACCTCCTTCTTGCAGCCTTGAGGGAGTGAATGAATGCATCATGACTGCCATTTAAACCTTGAAGACGATCAGCTTTAAAGGATCTGAGATTATTCAAATTGCTGGGTGTATGTGTGCCGCATGATCTGAAGGGTACATACTGAGCGTGTTTTTTAAGACTATGTAAATAACGGATAATTCCTTTACAAGTTGGTTTTGACTACATGAGCATTCTTTTTTTTTTTTTAAGGGGTTCACTTCATCTTGAAGGACTCTTTTGAAGGGTTTGTAAGAGATGTGACACAAAAGCCCACAAGTTAGTGTGAACTGAGGGGGGAAACGGTAGAGAAAGATATACTGACGGAACATTTAGAGAACTAGGTAGGAAATCACAAATAATGATATCTTTTATTTGCACAAAAGCTATTGCATTGAGAAAAAGCTCACTGAGTTCTATATTGAAGCTACAGTGGGGCATGATGTTTGCCAGGAACTCAGGGAGTGGGAGGCGAGAATAGAGAGATGTTGGTCAAAGGATACGAACTTCCAGTTATAAGATGAATAAGTTCTGGGGATCTAATTACAACATGGTGATCATAGTTAACGGTACTGTATTAAATGTTTGGAAGTTGCTAAGAAAGTAGATCTTCAATGTTTTCATCACAAAAAGAAATGGTATTCGTGTGAGATGATAGAGCTATTAACTACCCCTACTGTGATAATCACTTGGCAATATGTGTATCAAATCATCATGTTGTGAACCTCATATCTCAATAAAGCTGATAAAAAAGTTACAATGGGGAGAACAACTGATCATGTAATAGAACAAGGTAGAGCACAATGGGTTGAAATTTTACAAGATGCTGGGATAAGAAACAGTAAGTATAGACATTTTTTAAAAAGATTGATTTATCTGAGTGAAAGAACAAAAGCATAGTGAGAGAGGGAGAGAAAGAGAGAGAGAGAGAGAGAGACAGAATCTCAAGCAGACTCTTTCCACTGAGCACAGAGCCTGATATGGGACTTGATCTCAGATCTTGAGATCATGACCTGAGCCAAAACCAAGAGTCGGATGCTTATCTGACTGTACCACCCAGGTGCCCCAGTATAGATGACATTTATTTTTCTAAACTCTTTGCTGAGGATAGGAAAGATCTTGAGGAATTGGCAAAATTAATGAAATTTTATTTATTTTGTTATTGATCAATATTTGTTTATAGGTTGAGAAGATATGGCCAGGGCAAAGCAAATAATTACCGATTAAATTTTGGGCTAGGAGTGAATGAGAAATAGAAGAGATAGAGAACAGAATGAAATTGAGAGAAGAGGGTATTGAGACTTTTTCTTCTAAGACCTGAAGGATTAAGTATTAATAAATACATTTTCTAATTAGTTAAATATTGCTTTATGGTTGTGAAGTATATGGAAGGGAAATTGAATGAATACATCTAATCCTCTCCTTTTGTTTTCCCAGGGAAGGATGAGTCTGAGTTGTGTCCTTGGATGAGTAGTGGATAGGGTACTTGAGAAATGCAGTTAATTTCTGGACAGTTATGTGAGGAGTGGAAATAAAAGGAATAGGGATTAGTATATGTTGGGTAAGGTAGATGACTCAGTGGTCATTGGACTGTGCTGCAGTAACTAAGAGCAGAGCATTCATTTCCCCTAAGTGCAACTTAGAAGCCATAGATTAAATTAATTTTAAAAATGTCTAAAGGATTGAAAAGCCACTGGTCAACTGGGATTTAAAGGACCAATATCCCAGAGAAAAGAGGTCACTAAAGTAGGCCCAGGATTCTACAAGCCATTTCTCCCCTCAATCCACTGCTGGATCTAGGTGGGTTTGGGGGGTAACAGGGAGACAGGGATGGGGGAAGTAGCTAGGCAGGGAAGAGGCAGAGAATCCAACAGAGCTTTGACAGTCTTGAACGACTTGGGGGCACAAAAACTGCATTTCAGAACTAAGCCAGTTAGAATTTTTGAGGGGCAAGATCTCTGAGAGAAGGGAAGCCTAGAGGAGTTGAAAGAGAGTGCCTTTACCATGTCCACTGGCCAAAGCCTTAATCGGTGCCACCAGGCTGAGAAGCAAACATAAAATCCCCCCAAAACAAAGCAGAGATATTGGCTGCCTCACAGTGCTGAGAGGGAAAAATACTGGCGATCAGATGCCAAATGTAAGCCTACTAACAGTGGGAACCAGCAAGAGATAGCCTGAAACTTACAAAGATTTGAGTCAATCTCACGTTTGAGATTTTGGGTTGAATTGAGGAGATGCATCCTATTCTCACTGCCAGTCTCTAGAAGATAAGCAGGGTCCTCTCCGTAGGTAGATCCAGCTAGCGCATAGATTTTCATAAAAAGGTCTGGCATTCAGCTGAGAATTGCCAGGTATTCCAAAAGACAAGATCAAGAAAAATAAATAGATCTCCACATAATATTTAAAATAACTAAGGTTAATATGTTCAAGAAAATAGGAGGCAAGATGGAGAATCTTAAAAGGGAACCACAAAACAAACTGAGGGTTACTGGGGGGTGGGAGGGTAGGGATAGGGTGGCTGGGTTATGGACATTGGGGAGGGTTTGTGCTTTGGTGAGTGCTGTGAAAGATGTAAGCCTGATGATTCACAGACCTGTACCCCTTGGGCAAAGAATAAAAATAAAATTAAAATTAAATGAAAAAAAAAAGGGGGAACCAGATGTATAAGAAAGACTCAAATGGAAAAATTCCAACTAAAAATACAGTAAGCAAAATTAAAAACTCAATAGATGGATGTAATGTAGTTTGGACACAATTGAGGAGAAGGAATTAATTAAATAGGTTAGTGGGAAATATCTAGACTGAAACACGAGAACAAAAAGAGAAATAAACTATAGAATAAAAGCATAAGGAATATCTAGGGAATGATTTAAAAAAAAACACTGGGAAGGAGAAAGGGGTGGGGGGGGCGGGGTTATGGGCCCAAGGATAAATACAAAGAATACCAGTCCTAGGCACATTGCAATAAAATTACTGGAACTAAAGGGAAAGAAAAAAATTCTAAAGGCATTCAGAGTGGGGGAAGAAAAGACTTTCCAAAAAATAAAAGACTGAGGGTGGATTGCTCAAGAGAACACATAGAAACCATAAATTAACAGAATGATATCTTTGAGGTGTTAAAATAAAATATCTGTGAAAATAACTGTGAAGAAGTTGAAGAAAGATGATTTATACTACCTGACATCAAGATTTATTATAACACTGTCATAATTAAGACTGTGGCATTAGCGAGAGTTTCAGTGAATAGACTAATGGACCTGGTAGACCAGTAAAAGTCCAGAAACAAACTTGCATTTATATGACCACTTGATTTGTGCAAAAGTTGTATTGCAATGCAAGGATTAAAGGTGGTATTTTGGGGCTCCTGGGTGGCTCAGTTAGTTAAGCATCTGCCTTCGGCTCAGGTCATGATCCTAGGGTCCTGGGATCCAGCCCTGCTTTGGGTTCCTTGCTAAGCAGGGAGTCTGCTTCTCCCTCTGCCACTGCCCCTCTCCCTCCTCATGGTCTCTCTCTCTCTCCCTCAAATAGATAAATAATTTTTTTTTTAAAAATAGAGGTGGTATTTCTAGTAAATGATGCTGAGTCCATTAGTTATATATATGTAAAATAATTGTAATACCCTCCTCACACCATACACAGAAATCAATTCTAGGGAAGCCTGGGTGGCTCAGTCAGTTAAGCATCTGCCTTCGGTTCAGGTCATGATCCCAGGGTCCTAGGATCAAGTCCCGCATGGAGCACCCTACTCAGCAGGGAGTCTACTTTTCTCTCTGCCTCTGCCTGCTGCTCTGCCTATTCGTGATCTCTCTCTCTCTCTCTCTCTCTCTCTCTCTCTCTCTCTCTGAAAAATAAATAAAATCTTTAAAAATTTTTCGTTAAAAAAAGGTAATTCTAATTGGATTTTAGATCTAAAAAGTAAAACAAATGATGTTTTTGAAGAAATCAGTGCAAACTATTTTATGACAGTGGAATAGCTGAAGTTTTCTTACAAGACAAAAACATGAATTAAAACAGATGGACACATGGGACTATATTAAAGTTGGGCATTTATTTTGATCAAAAGACATCCTTAAAGTAGTGAAAAGATAAACCCTAAGTTGGTAAAATATATTTGCAATATACGTATATCTGTCAAGGGCTCATATCCAGAATATGTAACATATTCTATACATCAATATAAACAACAGGCAACCCAATAGAAAAAAATGGACAAAAGATTCGAGTATGTCCTTCACTCAAGGGATTATCCAATTGACCAATAAAAACATATGAAGAAGTACTCAGCCTCATAGTTATCAAGGATGTGTGAAATAAATCCACAAAGATACCATTATAGATCTACCAGATCTTTAAAATTACAAGACTGAGGATATTAAGTATGGGAAGGATGTGCTGCTGTGTGACGGTTAACACCAGGGGGTATGCACCAAAGCATAACAGTTTCATTCCTAAGTAATCCCACTGGTAGGAATCTTGCAGCAGAAATGTACATATGTATGCAAACATGTATGTAACAAAAGCCATGTCCAAGGATGTTCATGGCAGCACCGTTGGTAATACCCCAAACTGGAAACAATCCAAATGTCTATTAACAGTGAAATGGACAGTTTATGGAATATTCATTTATACAATGGAACAGTTTACACCAATAATCATGAACACATTATTCTACACATGTCAGTGTAGACGGATCTCACAAACTGAATGATGGACAAAAGAAGCCAGACTCAATAGTACATACTGTGCTATTGATTCTATTTCTATAAAGATAAAAAGCAGGTAAAAATATTCTCTGGTGATAGAAGGCAGGGTAGTAGTCACCCTTCTGGAGGGGGTTGAGGGAGAAAACTCAACAGACTACAGTTATGATCTGCTAACTCTTAAGCCTGTATATTATTTTTCAACAAAAACTGTACATTAAAAAGAGAACTAAACTACTGTTGAAATTTATACATTTATTATGAGGCTAACAATCCCTTTCCTGGCCAGTCACTCAGCCAGCATAGTACAGGGAAAGTGAAAAGGTTGGCCATCACAAACCCTTTAAGTTTTTGTTTGCTTGTTTGTTTTTTGTGTTTTGTGTTTTTTTAAGATTTTACTTATTTATTTGACAGAGAGAGACAGCGAGAGAAGGAACACAAGCAGGGGGAGTGGGAGAGGGAGAAGCAGGCTTCCTGCTGAGCAGGGAGCCCAATGCGGGACTCGATCCCAGGACCCTGGGATCATGACCCGAGCTGAAGGCAGCCGATTAACAACTGAGCCACCCTAAACCCTTTAAGTTTTTAAACCTTTAAGTCGAAAAGCTTTAAGTTCTCTACATAATTAGCAGTATCACAAAATCATAAATATTTCAAAGGAGGGATGACATTTGAGGACAATTCAGAGGCATTAATTTCAACAAATTATTATTTAATTTTTGGTCTTACTGTGGTATTCCTATTTTGGTGGTGATGGAAGCATAATGCTTGAATATCAGTCTGTCACCTTATATAGATTGCCAACTAACACACCCCACATACTTTATTCTTGGATTTGTTTTCATGTGACCACTTGGAAGTGTCTTTAATAGCTGAAAAGAAATGAAAGTGAATTACTGGATTGTGCTAAATAGAGTCTATGGGCAGAATAACTCCATGACAGAAGGTCAGTAAGCTGTTGACTTCTCAATGCCAAAATGTTTCTGCTTTTCTGTGGGTGTTATATCAGTGTTGTTTAGTCGATTCTAATAATATATACTTTAAACCATGTTTTTCAAGCTTGTGTATATAAGAATCACCTGGTCAAGTTGCCAAAGATGTAAAGTGTTTGCATTTTTGACACTCGAGATGATTCTGTGAAGATACTTTAGCAGAATGCATTTTGAGAAACCCACTTCAAGTTCACCATTAGCGATAATTGCTATTTGTAAAGTGATATTTTGACTGCGAATTTGGGAGAACTATTCCTTTGGGGATTTTTTTTTTGTTTGTTTATTACAAAAATTACTACAGGTTATAGGTCATCCTTATTTAAAGCAGAGGGTTTTTAAGTTGCTGAGCAAAGTGGATATGAGAAAGCAAACGGAGGACATTTTATTTTATTTTTTTTAAAAGATTTTATTTATTTATTTGACAGAGCAAGAGATCACAAGTAGGCAGAGAGGCAGGCAGAGGGAGAGGGGGAAGCAGGCTCCCCGCTGAGCAGAGAGCCCGATGCAGGGCTCGATCCCAGGACCCTGAGATCACGACCTGAGCTGAAGGCAGAGGCTTAACCCGAGCCACCTGGGTGCCCCCGGAGGACATTTTAAAATAGAACTTAGAGAGTATAGAAGCCACCATCAGCCCCTGTCATGAATCACATAGTATTTTGCTCAGACAAAGCTGAAATGACAGATGGACCTGTTATTAATTTAGGTAGGCACTCCTTAAACCACTAAAATTTATGAGAAGTTTTACAACCCAGGGATTCTGAAGCTATTTCTGGTGCATGTAGCTTCATGTCATCTTTATGGGAGCAAAAAAAAGAACTGTATCCCACACCCCCAACATTTTTGTTTGTCAGGATTTAAATAAAAGTAAGCATGTCTTTGCCCACACATTACTTCTTTGCTTTACCACCTGTTTGGCTGGAAAGAATCAAGGTGAAGCCCAATCAGTGACTCAACATCCAGTCACCCTATAGGCATTAATTCACAAAACCATGAAGTAAGTGTACAGGAGAAAAAAACCCTGCACATTTCTTTTCCCGATTTCGCCTTTTTCTTCCCCCCTTAATGCAACCTCTCAAGCGCTGGGCTTAGTTTTGTTGTCAAGTTTTCCTTTTTCAAAGCTTCCCCGAGGCTTTCTCTTTCTGAGGCCAATGAAGGTTATAGATGATGCAAAGAAAGTGAGCTATGTGATTATCATTATCCAGTTTTAAACTCCTTTTCACCCTGCAGCATCTGCCGCTGCTAGGGATGTTTCTTCCAGCTTGCAAAGATCAGCCGTGGTGCCAATGACCGTATCAAAGTTTGCAGCTGGCTGTGGTTTTCCACTCCCCAGCACCCTCTGACAACTTAACGTTGAGGTCTCTTGCTAATGAAGCAAGGGGAGAAGCTCATGCAACTACCCCTCTTGACAAAAGTTGCAGAACATTGATTATATTTAAAACTGAAAAGCAGAATCTGGAGTGACAATTGAACTGGATTCTAATTTGCTTTTTAAAAAGGTCTGTCTGATTAAGATATCCATCCACTGATGTATTTGACAAAACTGGTAATTGGGGATCTTATCTAAGGGATGTGATCATAATTTGGGGCCTCATACTCGTTTTATGTTCATCCTTTTGCATGTGCTGATGCATGTACTGTTTGCTGCCCATCGGGACCCCCCAGAGGTATCCCAAGGGCCCCTGGGCCGACCCCTGGATAGATTCTAACTGCATACAGCCTGCACCCCATTTCAGCAAGAAGCAGCCAGAGCGGTCATCATCCTGTTCCCTAGGCAGTTAGGGTTACTATTCCAGGGGGAGGAATGAGAAAGGACAAGTGGCTAGGTAGGAAGAGTTAGAGAGGGGGCTAGGTGATCAGGCTCACAGAAATCCCCGAAGTGTGGAGGTGTGGGGAAACCAGAGATAAGGAAACAAACCAGACCACCCTGCCCTAGGCAAGTGGGGTGGGTATCTTTTTATGACACTCACCTGTGACCAACAGAGAGTAACCAGATCCAAAAAGGAAGTAAGCCACTGAAGGTGTTATGACTAGTCTTTGCTCAATGGTGATACTAGTAGAGATGTTAAAAGGATTTAAGGTCCCTAGTTAGCTTTCTATAAGAGCCAGCCCTGAAGGCCCTCAGTGGCAAACCTGTGGGGACCCCTCTCACTCTTGAGAACTTTCTCTATATCTTCACTTAATAAACTTCTATCGCTTTAACCCCCACCCCACCCCCAGCCAAAAAAGTTCTGTCTGTTGATGTTTTGATACAGAAGTATAGTGTTGGCATCTTGTGGTATGCTCTTTTCTTTATCGTTTTATCAGAGTTAGAATTTATTAAAGTGTATGATCCAGACGGAGCATCCAGAATGCCTTAGACGTTGCTTATCTCCCTGACTGACTTACGCTTCCTCAGTTTGCTGCATTCTTTTCCAACATGATTTCTCCCAAGGAACCTGCTCTCTCCTTCTTGTTTGGCCGGAGAAAACCTCCCCCTCCTCTCCTCAGATTCAGATGAAGACCAAGCCTCACAGGCAATTTCCCCGCCTACGATTTGATTTTGTTTGTGGGTAATAACCTGGGCGACTGAGTCACTAGTCACTGGCGTAGTGTATCTGCTTGCCTCCTATTTACTCTTGCCTCTAAAATTAGGCTGTTAGCATTTGACTCACTTCCATCGTTCAAATCTGCAGTTTTGTGTTGGGCTGCTTGACAGGAGGTTCCTGGCGTAGAGCACGCACTCAAATGCTTGTTGAATGAATGAGCGATGTCTACCGTTTGCATGCCTCCTCTTCCCAGACACTTTTTGTTATCCAGATTGGTTTTTTGGCTGGTTTTGGGTTTTCTCACGTTTTGGTTTGGAAACAGATAGAAAAGAGCACTAGCCCCATGAGAAAGAACCTGCCCTATGGGATGAAGAAGGGCTACATTATTATACATTTAACGTAAAGTCCCAACTGAATCTTTTCCTTTAAATCATGTGCTGACTTCTACTCAAAAGAGGAAAGATATTTTTCTTGATGATCTTTCACCACCTACTGTTCTAAATATGTCATTTTACTTCTGATTTGCAATCTTGATCTCTGGCACCATGGCAGAAATATGGTTGAGGCAAAGGAACATCTCCTGGTTGAGGAGGTGGGAAGAGTCACCTTGTCTCATGCCCTTCTCTTCTTTGGCCCATTTTCCCTTGCCTTCCTTCCTGCTCAGTCTTCTTGTTTTCTAGTTTGTCTTCCATGGTCCGCTTGAGAGATAGAAGCATTGAGTTAGAAATTGCAGTACCTAAGTGTATCAGACCAACACATCGGATGTCTTCCACTCACACAATATTATATGCCAGTTATATCTCTGTAAAAATAAATAATAAATAAATAAAATTCTCCAAACTGCCTATTTCCTTTTCACTAAAACAGGATATCAAAGGCGTGAACAGGAGGTGACCTACATCAGTGCCAACTAGAGTATTTGTTTAAAATGCAGATTTCTAGGCCCTCTGCAGATCTTCTGATCATAGGTCTTAAGGGATGAGGGTCAAGGGTCTGCATTTTTAACCAGAACCCTAGGCATTTATATTGTACTCTTTTGAGACTCAGCTGCCCTTAACCAATGATGCATTAAGTCCAAGTGAGAAAATGAAATCAAAGACAAGTCCAAATGCATATACCTCATTTATAGATCATTCCACTTTACAATAAAAAGGCACACTTAAAAAATGCGATCACCACATAGAACTATGAACAGTACTTAAAAATGAAGTGAAGGGCATTGATTAAATTGTTTGATGACCATAACTATTGTTGAAAGACAAAGTATATATATATATATATATTTTTTTTTTTTAAAGATTTTATTTATTCATTTGACACAGACAGAGAGATTACAAGTTGGCAGAGAGGCAGGCAGAGAGAGGAGAGAGAAGGAAGCAGGCTCCCTGCTGAGCAGAAAGCCCGACGTGGGCCTCGATCCCAGGACCCTGGGATCATGACCTGAGCCGAAGGCAGCGGCTTTAACCCACTGAGCCACCCAGGCGCCCAAAGTATATATTTTTTAAATTTTTCTTTGAAGAGCAATCATTCGAGAACTATTATTTTTGCTTTTCCCTTGTTTTCAATTTTTATATCTTTTTGTGTGGACCTCTGCACCACCTTCTCTCTCCCTCTCTCTTCCACTTCCTTTCTCTCCCCCTCGTCACCGCTTATATTCCTTCCTCTCTCCCTCTTACTCCCCCCCCCTTCTTTTCCTCCCTCTATCCTTTCCCCCGCTTTTCCGTAACTAAGTCCAGCTCCTCTTTTGATAGTAATGCCTACCTTATGATCTCATCTTTAGCACTTAGGAGCATGATGTCATTAAAAGAATGATTGTTGCAGCCGGATCTTCCTCTGAGACTTACTAGCTGGATGATATTAGACAGATTGCTTAATATCTCTCAGTTCCTGTGGCCTCAACACTAAAACAGAGCACTTACTTGTAGTGCCTTTGGGAGATTTGAACCAGACTAGTGTGTGTAAAGTGCTTAACAGAGATCCTCGCAGTCATTACTCAACTGTTGGTTTTTATGGTTATGAATTACAATGATTACATGGGAAAGGATGTGTTAAAGAGAAAAGTTGAGTCCTTAAGTTAGGAGATTTTTAAGTATTGTGATAGTTGTTAGGTCCTGAAGATATAAAAATGAGTAAGACTTGATCGCTGCCCTCAAGTTGTTGAGTCTTGTGGGAAAAGACAGATAAATGTATAATTACATCCATAAAATGTAGTGTGTGAAATGTTGTAAGATGGTGAAGGATTCAATGGAACCACTAAGGAGGGAGTGATGAGTGTTTCCACTGCTTAGTGTTAGTTGCCTTGTTGCTACGTGAATATATAATGGGAAGAAATTTAAATCGTTCCTTTATTTGCCATTGTTTCTTTCTGTTTAAAATGGCACCCACATCATGCCCTGACTCCGCAGGCTTTTATGAACAAGAGGAAAAGCTGTCACTTCCTTGAGACACCCACTTCCATCTGATTGAATACTGCTATAATAAATACAGAAATATATGTTGATCACTAATATAAATGCCAGCCCACTAAAAGTTGTTCAGTGTACAACCTGTACAGCTATACAAGGCAACCTTATAACTACAAACAATATTTATCTCACACTGACTTTCATTATTTTGTTTGGCAAGTAAAGTAATTGGGATAATTTTTCTAACGTAGACAAGGACCATGATCCTGAACCCATGATCTTGTCGCCATCATTGTCCTGGGTGAAGGTTATACTGCAGTTAGTTGAGTGAAATTGTTCCCATCATTTAGCAGTTCTGCTGAGATTTTGACTGAACATGTCCTTTAGGTGAATAGAGGAATTCTGAGTAAATCACCTCATAAACTATTCCTTCTCCCAGGACTGTTACGATGGGCAGGGACATAATATGTAAGAAGTAGCTAACCTGGGATGTCCTTCCATTATACGGTATGTCGTCTTGGACATTGTAAATATGCTCCTACAGATCCATTAAAAATAATCTGCCAACACATATGAATAAAAATAAATTAGGAATTATGAATCACATTTTTGCATCCTTCTCACTTGTGTTTACTGTCTACAGTTGACACTCCAGATCCGTATGTGGAACTTTTCATCTCCTCCACCCCTGACAGCAGGAAGAGAACAAGACACTTCAATAATGACATAAACCCTGTATGGAATGAGACCTTCGAATTTATTTTGGATCCTAACCAGGAAAATGTTTTGGAGGTCAGTGAATCATTTGTGGACCGTTCGATGGTCATCATTCATGTTGAAGTTGGCATTTGAGCTTGTCCCTTCCGTGCCCTCTTTCCCTTGGGCAGGTGTAGTTGGGGTCCGGTTGTGCAGCCTGGAACACTGGGCTGTGGCTGGTGTACATCAAGCGGTGTGCATGTCCAGTGGGAAGCACAAGAGTTAGGTAGAGCTGGGAAGAAACTTTTATCCTCCTCGTGTGCTTGGAGAAAACATACTTTCTATTATAAAGAGGCGGGTCCAAGTACAACAGAATAACAATATCATCAATGGGTTCCAACTTTAAAATAAGTTAACTTTGCTAATCTAAAGTTTCTAACTGAAAATAAGTAAATAGATGAAAATAAGTTAATAAGTTAAAATAAGTTAAATAATAAAATAAGAGAGGCTGCTTGGGGTTCCCTGTCTCCCTCTCCTGAAAATAAGTTAAAATAGATCTTTCCCAAAATGGTTGCGTGGATTTTCTACATTTTTTTATTTCTCATACTCCCAAATAGCAAGGTTCCATTTTTGAAAACATGATAATGAATAAGTCAATCAGGAAAATGAAAAAGTTAATGATTGTTTTAATAGCAAATGTGTCAGAAAGAAAAGACAAAATATTATAACCAATTGAATATCGAGGGCCTCAAATGGCTATTAAATATCATTTGAGAACTCTCATTTTGTGTGGTAGAAATTTTAGTTATAATTTCCAAAGATCCAAGAGAAATTGTATTCCTGTATTCTACCTTTTAATCTCTATAGGTCACATTAATGGATGCCAATTATGTCATGGATGAGACTCTAGGGACTGCAACATTCCCCATTTCCTCTATGAAAGTGGGGGAGAAGAAAGAGGTTCCTTTTATTTTCAACCAAGTAAGTGACGCAATAGGATTATTTTTCAACCTTATGTCAGATAAAAATTTATTCATTCCAGAATCTACTTTATTTGTTTGAATGTTTGCTTTTTAAAGAGAAAATTTTGTGTTCCCTTTTACTTCTTGTACAAATCTTTTTATTGTTCTGATATGTATAAGCTTTGGTTGAAGTATTACACTAAATAATACAGAGACATTAATCTCTGTTGTTGTTCTAAGTGAGGCAATGGCTTTGGACCCATCTGGGAAGTCTAACAAACTTTTGAGAGGATAAAGGAAGATGTAAAATCTGGGAGGAATGGCAGAGAGAGAGAGAGGGAACTCATAAAAGAAAATGTTGGGGGGCAGCTGGATGGCTCAGTCAGTTAAGTGTCTGACTCAATTTCGGGGCTCCAGTCATAATCTCAGGGTCATGGGATCGAGACCAACATGAGGCTCCTTGCTCAGTGGTGGATCTGCTTGGGATTCCCTGTCTCCCACTCCCTCTACCTCTCCCCCTCATTCATGTTCTCTCTCAAATAAATAAATAAATCTTTTTTTTTTTTTTTTGAGAAAACTGTTGGAACATCCAAACTGTTCCAAAATAACATGTTTAGCAATAAATTAAGCCTCTGTAGAGGGATATTTCTGTCTCAAATAATCCTCAAATAATTAAGACTGCAGCAATGAAAAGTCAGCAGGAATAGTCTTGGGGTTTTGTTTTGTTTTGTTTTGTTTATTTCTAGTTTTGCTGCATTTCTGCAATTTCAATGATTTAGGAATCACAAAGCCCTAGAAAGTTTATTAATACAGAGCAAACATTGGATTTTGAGTTTTATAAGGAACTATGTTAGAAGTTTACAGTGATAAATGTAAACAACCGGTGAACCAGGATCCAGAAGTCTGGTTAATGTATTAATTTCTTGCTGGAAGAGGCTCTGTGTTTTTACTCATCCTTGGAATGACCAGATTGCTGTCTTCACCCAAACCTGCCTGTTCCTTAACTCTCACCTCCTCCTCCTCTGAAGCCCTAAGACAATTATCTGTGGTATTCATTGGACTGAGTCATTTAAATTGTTCAATTTAAATTGTTCAAGAAATTGTTCAATTTCTTATCTCCATCCCTCTCGTTCTAAACCCAAATCCTGTAGGTCAGGAATACTGGTTCTGCATGCCCAACCACAGAATTAATACATAGTTTATATTTACTGAATGAATGCATGCCTGTTTAGAAACCAACTTAAGCCCAAAGGGCTACCTGACCTGTTCATGCAAGAGGGGCAGCTCAGGTGCCCTAGGGACACTCCAGTCCCACAAGCCCGCTGACTCCTTCAGCTGCTCCTGGAAGCATGTTTTCTACATGTCTTACTCCAGTGCCAAGAGATACACTGCCCACAGTTCTGTTGACTTTTTCTTTAAAGTTCTTGCATTCATCCCTCTAGCAAATGTTTCTTGAAGTCCACTGTGTACCAGCCACTCTGCTTTGTGCAAGGAAAATAAGAAGACAAAGGAGGCTCTTCCCTCAGTTACCTCTCTGTGGGGTAGAGGTGAGGTGGGGGTTGGGACAGGAAGTGGTCAGAGGAGATCGAAACATGTGAGAAATGAAACCACCATACGTTGAGATAAGCATCAACCAGGAATGTGGTAGGAAGACGGAATGAAGATAGACTGTTGTCGGAGGAAGTCAGCGACTGCTGCATACAAGTGGGTGATTCTGAATATGTTGAACAGCGAGCATAGTGGTTAATGCCTTGGCCCTGGAAGCTAGGTTATTTGGTGTTTAAATGCCAGCTCTGTCCCTTCCTATCTGTTTCACCCTGGTGAAATTACTTAGTTCTCCCATGCCTTGATTTACTCATCTGTAAAATGGAGATAATATCTCAGAAGAGACTTTATGATAATTCATTTATGATTAAATAATTTTACTTATATATAATATCCATATTATATATCCATATAATAATATATATCCAAATAATAATATATAGTGTAATTATATTACATATACATATATTTTAAATACATTTAGATATAATTAATTGTACTTTTTATAGCATATTACATAAGATATAGATTATATGTTACTCAGTTTATATATTTATTAAGTATAAAATTTATTACATATGAAATGTACAGGGGGCGCCTGGGTGGCTCAGTCAGTGAAGCCTCTGCCTTCAGTTCAGGTCATGATCCCAGGGTCCTGGATCCTGGATCCTCAGTGCAGAACTGAGCCCTGCATTGGGCTCCCTGCTTAGTGGGGAGTGTGCTTCTCCTTCTGCCTCTGCCTCTTTTCATGCTCTCCCTCTCTTTCTCTCTCTCAAATAACTAAATAAAATCTTAAAATATATATATAATAATGCTTGGTTATAGAAATATATATCAATACTGTATGCGCAGTCAGTCTCTGCGCAGAGTCTGCTAAGGTTTCTCTCTCCCTCTCCCCCATCCCTCCCCACTCTCTCTCTCTCTAAAATAAATAAATCAATCTTAAAAAAATACTGTATGCACATGGTTGTATCCATACATAATTATGCTTTTACATAGTTTATTACATAAGATACAATGTGTTGCTTAATTTATGTATCTATGAAGTATAGAACTTATTACATATTAAATATATAATGATGCTTGGTTATAGAAATATATATCAGTACTCTATGCACATGGATGTATCCATACATACATATAGTGCTTAGAACATATTAAGCACTATATAAATGCAAAGGCCTGGAGTCTTGAAAGCAAGTCGGGGCCTGGCAAGTTACGAGGCTTTGCCCACACACGTCGATGTGCGGTGGGGGTAAGGTTTAGAGGTGGTCGAAGGCTAACATCCCACAACCTTCCTAAAGCGTGTCACTAGGACTGGTTCTCAGTAAATGTTTGTTGAGAGCTTTGCAAGCATGGATCAGCCTTTCCAAAGTATGTTTTCCCCCTCTTCAGTCTGATTATGGGAGAAGATATTGGAGGGAAACATGCATTTCCTCTCCTCCTGTCATTTCCTATGGTTAGCTGTGTAACCTCCGGGCTCTAAAAAAGACTTTCTACATTCCTGCATTTAAAGCAGCTTACATAATTAGTTTCTTTAGTGGGCCTGAGAAAACAGCTGGCCAAACAGCTTTTCTTCATCACTTTCTTCTTAAGAGTCCTTTGAAGTTTGCATCTGAAGGACAGTTGTTTGCGTTGGTGACCAGCGATGGTAGAGGGAGAAAGATAAATGCAGACGGCTGGGTGGAGAGCCCCTGGCATTCCCCAGATCCCCTGGCGTGCCCTGTGCGTGCTCTCCAGCCTCCCCTCCCCTCACCTCTGCATCCCATCTTTCAGAGGAGTGTGGGCTTCTTTCCGCAGTGTTCGAAGAGGTGAGAGGGAACAGACTGTGAGGAAATAATGTGGGAAAGAAGTTTTTAAACTCTTCTTGAAGACAATTATAGCAGTCTGAAACAGTAAAAAATAAAAATAAAATAAAAATAAAAAAGCACTTGGATTTGGCCAAGAGAGAACACAGGTTTCCAGCCAAGACATTATTAACAAAAACTTCTTCAAAAATTTTTCACCCAAAAGTCAATACTGAGTCAACAGAGAGTGATTTCTGTGGCCAGCAGCCAGCTAGAGAAAGAATGGGAGTTTCCAAATGGAGATTGCCAGATTCCCACGGGTTTGTGCTACCCACTCAGGGAATCGGGAGATTCATTCTCTCATTTTGTCTTGGTCACTGATCTCTCTCTAGAATATTTGATTTGTCACTCTTTCTTTCTGGCTTATTTTCTTCATCTCTAAAATAGAAGTTTTGATTAAGTTACTTGTAAGATCCTTTCTAATTTATAAATTTCTGTAATCGAGAAAGAATACCTTTTTTTATATGACCATTTTCATTCAAGAATTTTTAATTGTTTACATTTTACAGATATGGAAACAAAACGATAATAATGCAATAATGAAAATCTTTCATTTTGTACCCACCCAGGAAAGCAAAAAACAAACAAAAAGACCCCTTTATTATGTGATTTTAAAATACTGACCTATCAGTAGATTATTTTTTTAAAGATTTTATTTATTTGAGAGAGAGAGAGAGCAAGTATGAGCAGGGGGGAGGGGTAAAGGGAGAGGGAGAAGCAGACTCCCCACTGAGCAAGGGGCCCAATGCAGGGCTCCATCCCAGGACCCTGGGATCATGTCACGAGCCAAAGGCAGATACTGAACCAACTGAGCCACCCAGGCACCCAGTAGACTGTTTTTTAATATGAGAATTTGAGCAGCTAAAATTTTGCAGCTAATATTTTGCTAAATATTAAGAAAGTTATAAGAAGTTCATCTTCAAGGAACTAATACTCTGTTTGGAAAGGAGTAAACATTCATGTGTAAACTGATAAGTAATACAATAAGCAGTGTCATGGGTCATCTATTCATTAATTACTTAGGAGTATTATAACACTTGTTATGTTTGAAACAGTATTTTAGGTGATGGGCAAACAGTAGAGGACATGACAGACGATGTTCTGGTTCCCAGAGAGCTTGCATTCTAACGCGGAAGGTAAATAGAAACAGAAAGCAAAGGACAATTAATACAACATCTGCTAGAGATAAATATTGTAAAGAAAATAGAGCAGAGGGATATGATAGGGAATAGTTGGTGGGCAACTGAAGTTTATATAGTCAGGGAAGGGCTTTCTAAAGTGTTACATTTTTCTCCAAATTTTATTACAAAAATTTTTAAGCATAGAAAAAATTTGAAAGATTTAGGTAACTGCTACATAGACTCTACAATTAATGTTTTACTGTATTTACTTTGCCGTCTACCCATCCATCAAACCATCTTACTTTTTAAATACCATTTATTTATTTTAGAGAGAGAGGGGGAGAGAGAGCAGGTGGGACAGGAAGGGGCAGAGGGAGAGGGAGAGAGAGTCTTAATCAGACTCCTTGCTGAGCATAGAGCCCTACATGGGGCGCAGTTTCATAACTCTGAGATCACAACTGAGCTAAAACCAGGAGTTGACTGCTTAACCAACTGTGCCACCCAGATGCCCCAAACTATCTTACTTTTTTGATGCATTTGAAAACAAATAGGAGAGGGCGCCTGAGTGGCTCAGTCCGGTGGGCATCTGACTCTTTGTTTCTGCTCAGGTTGTGGTGTTGAGGTCAGGGGATCCAGCCCTGTGTTGGGCTCTGCCTCAGCAGGGAGTCTGTTTGAGATTCTGTCTCTCCCTCTCCCTCTGCCCTTCCCCCTGCTATGCACTTTCTAAATACATACATACATACATACATACATACATACATACATATATAAATAAGTAAAATCTTATAAAAAAATAAAAACAAATTGCAGATAACACTATCCTTTACCCCTAAACATTTAGCATATCATTAACTAGAGTTTAGTATTTATATAGTATAATTTTAAGTGCCAAGTAGATAGTGTAGATAATATATACAGTGAGAGTTATAAGAAGGAATTATTCATTCATTCATTTCACAAACAACTATTAAACACCTACTACATGTCAGACAGTTTTTAGACACTACCTCTTCAGCAGTGAACAAAACAATAAGAATCCCTCCCGTCAGGGAACTTATGTTCTACTTAGTAAAGGAGACAAGAAGCAAGATAAATAAACAAAAGTTACATGTGTTAGGTAGTGATAGCAATAAGTGCTAAATAAACCAGGGAAGGAGGAAAGAGGTGTTTATCTATGTATGTAAAGGGGGTTGCAAGTGCAGTTCCAAAAATGTGGCTAAGAGCATCTCTGATGATATTGGCGGGGGGCGGCAAAAGTTGCTCTGAGTAGAAAAGTCCTGCAGTGGAAGTTTGCCCGGCATGTTGAGTAACAGCACTGAGGAGAACATGGCTGGAACACACAGAGAAAGACTAGTAGGGATTGTGGTAGGAGACGAGGATGGGGAGGTGAAGGGGAATGGGGTTTCAGTGAGTTACAATGGATATCAATTGTTTAGGGTTGTCCTTAAAGGAAGGATGTGGTTGGATCATGAACGGGGTTGTGGAAGGCAGTTCTGGTGGAGAGAATAGCCTGAGCCTTTGCTCATAGTCATGGGACTTGGAAGGACAAGTATGTTCAGGAAACAGTGTCTAGACCAGTGTGATGGGAGCAGAGCATTCGTGTAGAAAGGAAGAATAAGTACACAGGGGTCAAACTACGGCAGAGATCAAATATGCGATGTTAGAATTTGAACATTTTCTTACCAACAGCAGTGAGTTATGGAAGGTTTTGACCAGGTAATGGGGAGTTTTGAGCAAACAGGATTTGACTTCTTCCTCAGATGTATTAGTAAGCAGCAAGTTAGGAGGTAAAGAGACAGAATATATTTCCTAGTGAAAACAAAAACGTTGATGTAGCTGTTAGCAGACTTCTGTGGCCAGGCACGAGTATGAGGAGTGCAACAGCAGCTTTCCCGGGTCTGCAAGAACTGAATGGAATGATTGCTCAGGGCAGTGAGGACCAGCTGGAGCTGCAGAGTGGGAATTTACACTGGATCCATCTGGCTCTTCCCAAGACTGATTTATCACTCGATTTTTAACATTTTTGTTTGTTTATTATTTTTTTGTTGTTTTTAGGAGAAAGTCGATCTTAGGGCTAGGTCCACATTTTTTTGTTTTGTTTTGTTTTGTTTTTCTCCCTGGCATTTAGGGTTAGGTTGTGTTTATTGGAGTCACAAAGTGAGAGAGCATCACAGTTGTCATTTGAAAGAAATAGGCAGGACCTGATGTTTTGGACCCAAGGCTCAGAGTCAGCCAGCCACTTTCTGGGTTGGAATGATGATTCTGCTACTTATGGCCCATGTGATATTAAACAAGTTATTTTTATTTTTTAATTTTTTTTCTCTTTGCTGCACCTCCTCATCTGTGAAACAGGGTTGTACATAGTACCTATCTTTTAAGGTTGTGGTTATGGTTTAATTAATTAATACATGGGAAGTTTAAGAACAGTGCCTGGCCCAGTGTGCACTAAATAAATACTAGATATTCTCCTTGTAACTGGCCAGATTTAGCTATCTGTCATGTGCTTTTTTGAACTTACCAAAATGAATATATATATATATATATATATATATATATATATAGCTTATATATATATATAAAGGGACATGTATAAATATTTATATATATGTCCACAGAAGGGACATTCTGTGGAAATATATATATTTATATTTATATATATATAGTTTAGTGATTATAAGTTTAGTGATTTATTTAGTGATTATTTAACACAGTTCAAAAATGCTCTAGTCACCTATTACTGAATGTATCACGTGTGGCTGTGGGTTACAGAATCCCATTTTAAAGTGGAAAGATATAACATGTTCAGAATTTGCTGTGTTTTGTGTAAACAAAGTAGCCCACTTCAAGAGAATCTTAAAAGTGCTGAGGTACAGTAGAGAAAGATGACACTTCTTTATTCTCTTGCTAAAATTAGTTTGTTTAGGCTAGTACTAGGAAGGTGGCCTCTCAAATTTACGTGGTATGGTGTTTTTATTTGCCATCTTTATTTAGACGTTAGTGGTATTGTTTAAAAATAACCATGTCTCATGGCTTCTGTGGCATCTGCTTCTGACTGATTGCTTTCTTTGATTGTTGCTTATTCATGATTGCAAACTAGAAAATGAATGAGGTCGTTCTGTAGAAGAGAGAGTGGCCAAGCTTTAAAAAGATGGTAGTTTCGATACTGAGTTCAGAATGTGAAGTTAGTGTCAGGATGATTTCTTTATTTTATTTTATTTTATTTTATTTTATTTTATTTTATTTTATTTTTATTCTTTGCCCAAGGGGTACAGGTCTGTGAATCATCAGGCTTACATCTTTCACAGCATTCACCAAAGCACAAACCTTCCCCAATGTCCATAACCCATCCACCCTATCCCTACCCTCCCACCCCCCAGTAACCCTCAGTTTGTTTTGTGAGATTAGGAGCCTCTTATGGTTTGTCTCCTTCCCCATCCCATCTTGTTTCATTATTTTTCCCTCCCTACCCCCCATGACCCC
>LNAC01000689.1:1198982-1297307 GCA_002007465.1 Ailurus styani | reverse complement strand
AAATGGGATTGACTCTTTAATTTCTCTTTCTTCTGTTTTGTTGTTGGTATATAGAAATGCAACTGATTTCTGTGCATTGATTTTATATCCTGACACTTTACTGAATTCCTGTATGAGTGCTAGCAGTTTTGGAGTGGAGTCCTTTGGGTTTTCCACATAAAGTATCATATCATCTGCAAAGAGTGAGAGTTTGACTTCTTCCTTGCCAATTTGGATGCCTTTTATTTCTTTTTGTTGTCTGATTGCTGAGGCTAGGACTTCTAGTACTATATTGAATAGCAGTGGTGATAGTGGACAGCCTTGCCGTGTTAGTGTCAGGATGATTTCTTTAGAAAACCACGTATTAATGTGTGAACGACTAAGATTACAGTTTAGCCAAGTGAATGAGACAAAGCAGAGTCTGGAAGGGAAACAAGAGGACTATATTCTTTAATGAGAAGTCTGGGGGATCTTTGACTAAGATGTGAATGGCATCAGATGGATGCAGGTCAGAGTTCAAACACAGGTCAAACAATTCCTGGCTTTAAGAGAGAACACATTTTTATTTGGTGATGCTAGCAATGGAAACTTAAGTGAGTCTTTTTTGACACTTAAACAATTTACAACTTTTAAATTATAGGGCATTTTAGAATGCTCTTGTCTCCTTGGGTCCTCTACTGGACCAGAGTAGAACACATTCAGGTTAATTATTATTGCATACCTATCCTAATACACATTAGGTGCTTGAGTCATTTTTGGATGAATGGATAAATGAATGCACTTATGAGAAATACAGAAAATCTGGGAAGTGCTCAGACAGGAATAATGAAAGTAAGTTTCAATGGAGAAACTAGAGTCTGAAAGATTACCATTTGGAGAAAAAAGAGGTAGCATTTTGGTTTGGTAATATTGCTCTAAGAAATTTGGTTTAGAATTTCCAACGTCAACATAAGGAAAGGGGATCTTAAATCAAGGAAAGAGAGATGATCTTCAAATGTAAGGAGGAACTCTACATGATCGAGTAGAATATGACTATAGGGGAAATAGTGTATTTTTTAATCTTTTAAATCTTTTAAGACCATTTGTGATATTTTGGGGGGGCCCACAATTATCATGAATTCTTAGGTGAATGGATTAGATGATTCCTGGTAGTAAATGCAAATTTTATTTTATTAAGAAATCATATATGTTGGGGCACCTGGGTGGCTTAGTCATTGGGCATCTGCCTTTGTTCGGCTCTGTTCATTGTCCTTGGGTCCTGGGATCGAGCCCCGCGTCAGGCTCCCTGCTCAGCAGGAAGCCTGCTTCTCCCTCTCCCACTCCCCCTGCTTGTGTTCCCTTTCTCGCTGTTTTTCTCTCTGTCAAATAAATGAATATAATCTTTAAAAAAAAAAAGAAATCATATACGTTAACGAGACTTATTGTGGTGATCATTTTGCAACTTACAAAAATATTAAATCATTGTGTTATAAACCTGAAACTAATATAATGTTAAATATCACTTACATCTCAATTTAAAAAATAAACATCATATATATTTTAAAAAGTGACTTTAGCAATATCTCATTCAATTTTAAACTTGCAGAATTTACCTAGACATGATCTGGCTTGTATTGGTGGAATTGTTAATTTCTGATCTACACTTGAATTGCCTCTTGTTAGATCCACATTTGCTTCCTTCTTCATTGGATGGGGTTACAGCATATGGAAACGTGATTTTTAGTAAAAGTGGCCCTTATTTTTTAATATAATTTTATTTTATCTTGTACAGGTCAGGTATATACAGATAAAACAAAATATGCTGTTATTCTCTCAAAAGATGTAAATGATTATTAAATCTGCCTGGGGATCAGTTGCTGTCTTATTTTACTGAGGGTGGGTGGGGAAGAGTGCATTAACTCAGGAGGGATCAGAATTCAAAGTAATGTTTTATTGAAAGTAAGGATATAAATGCTGGAGTATATTAATAAACAACGGCATAGCATAGTTGAAGAGCTCTTTACTAATAGGATAGATTCTCAAGCTTAAAATCATTTGTGTGCGTCTTTTCATAATAATAATTTTAAACAACCTCAATGCCAGGCACTATGCTTGTTGCTTTAGCTTTATCATTTCAAAATGACCCTGGAAAGTTTGCAAGTGAATTAGTGGGTTAGGTACCTTAAAAAGTTATTTTTAAGGTACACTTGGGTGGTTCAGTCAGTTAAGCGTCTGCCTTTGGCTCAGGTCATGATCTCAGGGTCCTGAGATCGAGTCCAGCATGGGGCTCTCTGCTCAGTAGAGAGTCTGCTTCTCTCTCTCCCCCGTGCTCTCTCTCTCTTGCTCTCTCTCTCTCAAATACATGAATAAAATCTTTTTAAAAAATAAATTATTTTTAAATCTAAAATGGTTTCTTTATGTAGTGTCTTTCCTCTAGGTCCTTGCCTTCTCCCCGCCAGGTGAACGTCTCCCATCGTAAGCATCTAAAATTGCTTTCCTCTGTGAAATTCAAAGATGAGATTCTCGTTTTCCACAAGAACGTACACTGAGTACAGTCTGCTTCTTACATTTCTAATTCCTAGAAGAGGTGGAATTCTCATTTGTCTGGCTTCTATCTAGGGCAGGGGTTGGGGAGAGCCAGAGAGACGCAGTCACCTTTCCTTCAAATTGCTTTGAGACTGCAAGCAGTGTGGAAGACCGTGATGCTGTGTGTGGGAAGGAATTTGCAATATTTGTTTCATGCCTCACAGGAAGTGCATGTTTTTGTGGCTATCGCATCCGAATGACATGTTTAAGGTTAAAAGGTGTGGGGAGATTGTAAATGTCAGTCTTCATAGCATGTCTGAGCATAGCACATCAAGTGGAGAGTTTAAAATTTCTTCCAGATCGTGGGTGATCCACTTGGGCAACATGTGGAAGCGAGGATCCCATCCATGTGACAAGTCCCACCACAACACATTCTGTATTACTCTGCATGGCGGGAAAATCCTGTGTCTTCCCTTCTCTCATCCTGCCTGCATTTGAGAAGGTCCTATCAGTCAGTCTAGGATTATGAATGTCTTAGCCAAGAAGCACTGTGCGTGGCTATAGAAGGGACATTGTGTGGAGAAGACAGATATGACATGAACATAGTGCAGTTGATTTTCCTTTTATTTATTAAGTTGTTGAGACAAGTAGGCATTAGATATAGCCAGGCATTGATTATCTTAACACCTAAATTGCTTAGGGACCTGCCCCTTGGGGAGCCATCTTTTTTCTCAAGTCTGTTGCCATGTGGCACATTGGACTAGGAAACCATTTCAGCTTCGAATCTTTCCATTTGTTAGAAAACTTCACAAAGAGTTGTAATGTCATTCTTTGAGTTCCCATTCCTCCATTGTGTTTTTGCCCTCTAGAGATGAAAACAGTAAATCTGGTCTCCTTTTAATACCAGCTTTTGTATATTTTGGGGGGAAAAAAAATAGACCATGTTTTACCCATGTCTTGTTTTTCTCACTAAGTATCCAAAGCAACCTCATTCACTATAATGTTTTCCAAGCTTTCTTTGGGAAAGACTCCATTTGAAATTTAGAAATAGGGGACTGACATGATGTATTGGGATGTGGTCTGAGCAGGGCTGCCATTGCTAGGACAGACAGCAGTTACATTAAGTGTTTAGAAGCCAGTCACCTTTTTGACTTATAAACTGAACTCTGATTCATCTGGGCATGTGTAATTCCATTTGTACTGGGATTCTTGGTTATTTTGTTAACTTCAAAGTAATTTTATATGCTGCCTTGATGAATAAAGGTCATAGGATTGCAGAGGAACTGCTATGTGTGTTAGACCAACACACATAATTTTATGTTTAGCAGCGATGAAATGTTTCTTGATAAGGAAAGATCACCTTGTACACTCCCCTCACACACAGATGCACAGTAATTCAATAGGTATGTATTGATTATGTGTTGAATACCAAACACTGTGCAATGAACTAGTAAGAGAGATCTGTATAAGATAAAGCTTACAGTTTAGTGGGAGAGGCAAATTCTTATACAGATGGGTTCAGTACCTTTTTCTTACTCATAAAATGCAGTCCTGAGAGTTAGCCATGAACTTATTTTAACCTTTTGGAAAGCTTCTTCTAGCTTGTTTTTTTCCATCCTCTGAAGCCAAAAAAGAAAACAAAACCAATAATCTATAGCTTAGTGTTGCTTCCTAAAACATCCTCTTCACCTTTTAAGAGGCATATCCAAATTCTGTTCTATCTGAAGGTATTGGGCAGGTTCACTCTAACTATATTTTAGGATAACTGATATAATAATAATTTAAAAAGCACCATTTTACAATTATGCAGCAACCTTCAAAATATTTTCTCATTTGGTTCTCATAACAATCTAAAATTACATTATTCATAGGTAATGATGGGGGTGATACAGAGAAGGTCTTTCCATGCAACAGATGTGTAGTCTTTGGAAAGACACCTTTTAATACTCCTTTTTCTCTGTGGATATTAATCACTCTCTTTTCCATTAAGCCACAGTTGGCCCATTGGCAGACAGAGCCCTCCCATAAATTTGGTTGGCTCACACAGTGTTGAAAAAAATGAAAACCTGAGCCCCACCTCCCATCTGTAGATGTTTTTTGAGCTGACCACAGTTGGCTGGCCCCTGGTCCTGCTGCCATCTTGGATAGGTGTTCTGTTTCCAGTTTATTCCAGCCCACACTTGTCATAAATGCACCTGTGTACATTTTCACCCAGGCTTTCTTGGCCCAGGGATAGTTCCTGAATAATAGGCACAACATCTTCATAGTTTTTAAAGCTCACGAAATGTTTAGGTTTCATGCATACTGATTATAGAGCTCAACTACTTTATGTTAGCGAAAGAGGAAAACAACTTTGCAGAGGCAATGCTTATGTTCACTAAAATGACTAATTAAATAGACTTATATCATGAAAAATAGCAAAAAATATATGTATTTATTGAAATACATCCATAATTTAGGGTCTTCGTGATGCTATGTTACTTTTATTTTTAGGATTCTTTTAGGTTAAAAATAATCTGTCACTCAAAAATTGTTTTGACCTCGTTTGCATTATATGTAACACACATCCATTTTATGGCCTAATCTGATCAATATATCTGTTCTAGGTCACTGAAATGTTTCTGGAAATGTCTCTTGAAGTTTGGTAAGTGCATTTATTTCATTGGGTGGAAAATACTGTGAATGATCTGCTGACTTATTTTAATTGTTAAAGGGTAAACTTTTAAAATACGAAATAATTCTGACAGCTATATAAAAAACATATTAGACTTTTCTTTAGCTCTTCCCTATGAGCTACTGCATTAAAAATAATAATAAATTTAATATCTTTGCTTAATTTTCCTGTAGTTTGGTCTTTAAATAATAGAGTTTAGGGCTTGTAAGGTCAACACTAAGAGGTTTTAGAGAGTTCTCCCTAAGGTTCATTTCCCATAGAAATGAGCAAATATGGTTATTTAAGTCTATTTTTCAGTGGTGATTCAGATAGATATTCAAAAACATGAAAGTAAATAGAAACAGGAAACTATAAAAATGAAAAACTGAAAACTGAGACTGTTTTTGTTCATGGAGATCAGCAGGACTACAAGTAGTAAAGTTCCATGAAGCATGTGCTCTTTCAAAGTTGTCTCCAAAAACATGTTGGAAAATCATTTATTTATTTTCAAATGGTGCATCTTAGAGGAGTCAAGCCTACCTGGAGAATTAGCCAGATCTAACACTGAGTTCACTGCATCCCACCTCCCTCAAACTCTCTGCGTCTCCTTGAACTTCCCTGTTGAAGTGGGTTTTACCAAAGTAATTAGTACATGTTTAATTTACCCGAACACTACATGTATTAGTGTGACATTCTCCTATCGTGTGATTTGCCAAATGAATGAGGATGGATACATTGACATTGGGTTGGTATTTCTTTCTCTTATTTTGGTTCTTGTAACATGTCGATTCAGCTTAGTAAATTACTACATAAGTTACCACTGTCCCTCAAGATACGTCAGGAAGTATCAAAGGGCAGTCCAAAAATTGAGTTGTGTTATTCTGCATTATGTTGATTCTTGCTTAAAAGTAGTGTATTTTATAGCATGAGATTAGAAAAATTTTTACTATTTGACAAGAAAGTCATGTTATTTGTCTAAATGGGAAATGGTCTTCACTGCTGTAATTAGGCCTACAGCATGTAAAAGAAATTCACTTTAACGAAGCATAATTATCAAAAAATGTAGGGAAAAACTGAGCCAGATAAGGTACATTGTCCAGAAACAACTTTCTATATGTTTATAATGAACTTTAACCAAACTCTATTTTTATATGTTCATTTGTTTTGACTCTGAAATGGAAATGTTCTTTAAAGAAACAGTGAACTTTCCATGGAATGTCTTCCATTAGATATAAAATAAAATCAAGAAAGATTAGAGTTAAAGATAATACACGCAGGGCACCTGGGTGGCTCAGTCAGTTAAGCCTCTGCCTTCAGCTCAGGTCATGATCCTAGGGTCCTGGATTTGAGCCCTGCATCGGGACCCTTTCTCGGCTGTGAGCCTGCTTTTCCCTCTCCCTCTGCTGCTCCCCCTACTTGTGCTCTCTCACTCTCTCTTTGTCAAAAAACATAAAATCTTAAAAAAAAAAAAAAAGTACATGAAAGAAGAAAAAAATTAACCAAACTTCTCTTACTGTATTTATAAAATTACTCAATATTTTGAATTTTCTTTTACATTTTATATTAACATCTTCTGAACATCTACGTTCATTGCTCTGTTCATAGATTTTTTTTTTTAAATCAGACTCCTCATACTTAACACAAGATAGTGATCAGCATAGGATACTATAAGGAACATGAATGAGTTCCAGAATGAGAAGTCCTAGTTTTAAATCTGCCTCTTGCTAATTATGTGAACAGTTGAAAGATTTTTAATCACCTTTTTATTCATTTGTAAAATAAGAAAACAGTGCAGTATATTATGATGATTTAATGAAATGTCCTTTAGAGAAAGCATATATTGTTTTATATAAATATAAAATAGAAAAGTTTTCCACATGTGCACCACATGTTCATAGTAAAACTGTTTGTAATAGTTTACAGAAATCAGAAGCAACCCCGATGTTCATAGATAAATAAATTATACTCATCATATAATGGAAATACTCCATAATAGTAAAAATGTTTGAATTGTGTCTATCTATATATCTATTTATGTGAATCTCAAAAATAAAATGTTTCATGGAGAAGAAATTGCAGAAGACATACAGTTGTAGCATTTATTTTAAAAAAACTAAAAACCTGTAAAATGACTCTATATAATTTAGAGAAATAAATATATACTGTAAAATTATAAGTTAATACATTGGAATACTAAAGAGGAAGTCTAAGGTAATGGTTACTCTAAGGAGCAGAAGAGGGAACACAGTTGAGATGGGTTCACAGAGACAACTGTGTAGGTGAGATTTTTATTAAAATTGTTAGAAGGTACTCAACCTAATATTTATAATAAATAATAACAACAAAGAGTTTACCTTAAGGCTTAAGTTAAAAGATCCTCATTCATTCTGATCTCTTTTCTCCTTGTTACCTAAGCCTTATAATAATCAAATTTAATAACTGTGTGATCCATTCTTTAATATACTATGCTGACCATTTTTTATATTGGGTAATATGGCTAAATGATCTTTTCAAAATTTACAGTTACTTTTCTTAAAATAGATGTCCAAAAATAGAATTACTCAGTCAAAGGTAATACACATTTTAACTATCTTTGGTGCTCATCACTTAACAACTTTCAAAAGTGTTTTGCAAATTTTTATTCCCAAAATGAATATATGATAACAGTATTACTTTGCCTTTCCCAGGTACTGGAGAATAGATACGTCAAATATTTCTTAAAAATTATTAATAATAGCAATATTTTTTAAATTTGCTAGTAAAACTATTCTTCCGTTCTTTATTTTTAATCATATATGCTCTTTTTTGAGTTATCCGTATTTGTCCTTTGGGAAGTAGTAATTAAAATATTTGCAGTGATCAAATATCATTACAGAGTACACAGCCCAGACACTACGGAGTGTCTTCTTTTGGTCTAGACACCAAAAATAGAAAGAAATACGCTGGGCGCCTGGGTGGCTCAGTGGGTTAAAGCCTCTGCTTTCGGCCCAGGTCATGATCTCAGGGTCCTGGGATCGAGGCCCGCTTCGGGCTCTCTGCTCAGCGGGGAGCCTGCTTCCCCCTCTCTCTCTGCCTGCCTCTCTGCCTCCTTGTGATCTCTCTCCTGCTGTGAAATAAATAAATAAAATCTTAAAAAAAAAAAAAAGAAAAATACGCTGGAAGAAATACACTGAATTAGGGGCACCTGCGGGGTTCAGTGGGTTAAGCATCTGCCTTCCGCTCAGGTCATGGTCCCAGGGCTCTGGGATCAAGCCCTGCATGGGGCTCCCTGCTCTCTGGGGAGTCTGCTTCTTCCTCTGCCTCTCGCCCTGTTTGTGCTTTCTCTCTTTCTCTCTCAAATAAATAAATAAATAAATTCTAAAAAAAAAAAAGAAATACACTGAATTAACAGAAATGATACTTCAACTTAATTCATTCTGAAGGGAAGGACTTACTTTTATGAATAGTAAAGAGATAATATTTGATTAGTGAACTTCTTGCTTTCTACAGTTGAATTTCTTCATGTCACGACAGAGATTCTAGGTTTTCATGTTTTGTTTTGTTTTAATTTCAGCAGCTGGTTTTAGAATTCAGTATTGAACCTGTCTCATTTGTGAGGCATTGTTGCATTGTGGAAAATACATCACATATTTGCTCTGTGATCCTAACTTCTCAGAGCTTCAGTGTTTCTGACCTGTGATATGGAGTTATAAAATATATAATAAAAATGTATAATATAATAATAAAATATAATATATCATGATACTACATTATAATATAGTATAATATAATATAATAATAAAATGTATAATAATGTGTAAGATTTACTCCCACCATTTCTGCAGTGTTACATACCTATGTATTTGGTGTGGCTTCTGGCATAGTATAGGTAGCTGAGAAAGTTCCTGTTGCCATTATTAGAAAGGAAAGGTGTACAATGTAAGGGTTCTGAAATCCTCCAGCCATAGGCATTTTTGTGGTTGTCTAAAGTTCTACCATTAGAAGTTCCTTTTTTGGTCACAGGGGGACATCTCTCAGACAAGGCAATTCATTAAAGGTGGTATTTCCACAGGTGTGCTCCTCAGAACACAGACTCTTTGGAATGTTAATGTCACATCATGGAGAAGTGGGGGATGGAGGGCCAGGGGAAGGCATTCCTGGTCACGTAAACATGGGAAATACCGTGCCAAACAGATCTAAACAGGTTTATTCTCTGAAGCACTTCCGAAGTCTTGGCTATGATAAGATGAATTTATCAGGGGCTGTTTGTTTGCTTGTTTTTGCTTTTGTTTTTTTAAAAACATCTCCTACAACTTATTTCTAGAAACATGCCTTGGAAACCGCAGCTTTAAGACAGCCATCATTTTATACCCTTGTTTCAGATCCCCTTCTAGGAAATGGCTTGAGGGGAGCAATGGGTGTATATCAGCGAAGCTGCCAGGAAGTGGGTGATTTATCACAAGACGGCTGGGGACATTGGCTCATGGCTCTCTGTTTTATACGCAGCTCATCCCCAGACCTCCGATTCAGTATGGCTCTGTGTGATCAGGAGAAAACTTTCAGACAACAGAGAAAAGAAAACATAAAGGAAAACATGAAGAAACTCCTGGGTCCAGAGAATAGTGAAGGTTTATATTCTACACGTGATGTGAGTTGGAAATGTTTCAAATGTTACTGCGATTTAATAGGTTGTTGATACTGTCTCCCAAATTGCACCTAAATATGGAAATATTGAGATTGAGCATTAGATCTTCAGCTTTTTAAGATAAGGTGTTTCATACCTTATCTTAATTTCATAATTAAATACAAATTATTTGAGGCAGATCCTCACAAATGCTGCCCATGTTTAGTAATGTTGATCAGATATAGCTTTAAAAAGATGCATAGGCATACTTATACACAAACAAGATGTTTATTAGTAAGAAAAGTTTAGCCTCATATGTAAAAAGATAATTGAAATTTTGTTTGTATTGTTTTGTAATTGAAGTGTAGTTGACATACAAGGTTACGTTAGTTTCAGCTGTATAGCGTAGTGATCCAACAAGTCTGTTGGTCATGCTGTGTTCACCACCACGTGCAGCTACTATGTGTTACCATATAGCACTATTACAATACCACCGACCATATGACATTCCTCATGCTGTACCTTTCGTTTCCGTGATGTATTCATTCCATAACTAGAAACCTAACCTCCTACCACCCTTCATCCCTTTGCCTTTCCCTCCAATCCCCTCCCCATGGGATCATTGAATGAACTTTATGTTTTTTTTTAAGATGTTATTTATTTGAGAAAGAGAGAGAGCATGAGCAGGGGGAGGAATGGGCAGAGGGAGAAGCAGACTGCCTGCTGAGCAGGGAGCCCAATGCGGGACTGGATCCCCAGAGCCTGGGGTCATGACCTGAGCTGGACACAGACGCTTGACCGACTGAGCCATCCAGGCGTCCCTGTAACTATTTCTTTGGTATTTATTTCCTTATGAAGGTTCCTATGTCACACAAAACTTAGCTTAAATAAATCCGTATGCTTTTCTCCTGGTAATTTCTCTTGTTCGTTTAATTTTCAGACCCAGCCAGGGACCTTAAGAGGGTGGAGGAAACCCTTTCCCTCCCCTATAATGGCAGGTCTTCCTGGAATTAAAGACTGTTGGTCAGGCCTGGAGGAAGGAATGAGTTTGTTAGAAAAAGAAAAAAAGCAAGAAGTGGGTACCTCTGTTAATTCCTGGCCATCAGTTTCATTTGCGAGACCCTGTTTTGCAATCTGTGTTTCCCCACCTCACTGCTTTCCAATTATTTCCAACAATTATTTCTTTCACTCCCAGCTGCTGATCTACCCTCTGTTCCCCTCACAACGGAGAGACTTGCCTCCTATTCAGACAGAGGTCAACAGGCATCAGATGACAAAGCCTTCCCTTCTTGCCAGAGGATTGCCATATTTCATAAGTTAGGCTGTCCTTTGCTGCTTCCCTCTTGAGTTCCATGGAGGGAACAGCTCCCTGTCTTCCAAGTGCAGCAGAGCAACCGCAGACACGGTTGCCAGCCCCGACCAGGAGCCCATTGTAGCAACTGTCTCAACTGCCCAGTCCTCCGAAGAACTCCCCTCCTCCCGACTTGTCTGCCTCTACCTCTTTGTGAAGTTTTGTTGTGCAAATACCAACTCTGACAAGAAGGGGAGAAGAGGAACCCCCACAAAATCTGCCTGGAATGTACCTGCCCTTCTCCTGTCTCTCCACTTCTCTCCTTGTGTTCACAGGCTTCTCCAGGTTTCCTGCAACTTCTCCTCCCTTTTCCCCAGTTTCTCAGGCTTCTGACCTCACGATTCTACCGCAGCTGCTTCCCCAGTCACCTGTATTAGTAAGTACTAATAAGTCCCTGTCTCCCGTACTCTGTTGGTGCAAATGACCCTGTCTCCTCGCCTGGTGAAACATGCTCTGTTTTCCCCTTCACCTACTGCCTCCTCTTTGTTTTCATCGTGCCTCTTCGGTGCCCTCAGCAGATCTTCCTCTGTGCATTCTGTAAATAGGAAGTGTTCTTTGCCTTAAGCCCTCTGTCTCCTCACTCTGCATTCTTAAGAATCTTCTCTCCGGGGCACCTGGGTGGCTCAAGCAGTTAAACTTCTGCTTTCGACTCAGCTCATGATCCCGAGGTCCTGGGATCGAGTCCCTCATCAGGCTCCTTGCTCATCGGGGAGCCTGCTTCTCTCTCTCCCTCTACGGCTCCCCCTGCTTGTGCTCTCTCTCTCTCTGTTAAATAAATCAATAAAATCTTTTTTTAAAAAGAAGAATTTTTCTCTCCCTTCCATGATGTCACCCAGCACCTGTGTCCGAAGAACTTACCACGTAGATCAAGGACTTAAAACCTCCCTTCTGAGCTCAGAGCTGAACACCTAGGTACCTGCTTGATTTCTTAACTGGTATCCCTCCCATCTCAAACTCAGTACTAAAGGGGAACACAACACCTCTCTTTTCTCTAGTTCCGCCTCTGCCTGTTCCCCCTCTCCCCACCTTCTGTCCGCCTCAAACCAGAGCTGAAAATCCTTCCATCACTCTCACGTTTGGCCTCCCAGTGTCTCTCCAACTCCCACTTTTTCCAGTTCACATCACATTCCTTCACTGGATGCCTCTTAGCTCCATGTCTCCTCAGAACCCTTCCCTAGTTGGTGCCTTTCCAGACACTGTTCCTTCTCCCTGTAGCGTGCTTCCCCTGTACCTGCCCACCCCACCTGCTTTTCAGGTAATCAGCACCCTCCCTCCCGTTCTTTAAGCGGTATGTATGTAGCTTCTTCTGAGACTGTCCCCCTTACCAACCCTCTCCCCCCATGTCCGTTAGGTCTCAGTTATATTCTCTGTGGCACAAATATGTGCATTATCTTCTCAGCATGGATGACACTCAGACTTAAAACATACTTGTACAGACACTCATTTAAGATGTGTTTTCTCCAGCGGAATATAAGCTTCATGAAGACCAGGACAATGTCTTTGTTATTTACCTTCATATTCCCAGTACCTGGCATGGCTCCTAGCACATGGTAGATGCTCAGTTGTGTGTGAGTCAGGGAACAGACTCGGGCGGTGGCTTGGCGCTGCACCCAGGGGATGAATTAGCTAGGGAGAGGGATCACGGACTCAGAACTGAGAAACACAGTGTTGGGTTGTTAGGGAGGAGACACAGGTTGAGGAGACAGTTTGGATGAAAAGATCCCAGTTGGAACCGTTCCATTAGAAATGTATGTGGGGGGCGCCTGGGTGGCTCAGTGGGTTAAAGCCTCTGCCTTCAGTTCAGGTCATGATCTCAGGGTCCTGGGATCCAGCCCCACATTGGGCTCCCTGCTCGGTGGGGAGTCTGCTTCCTCCTCTCCCTCTGCCTGCCTCTGCCTACTTGTGATGTCTCTCTCTGTCAAATAAATAAATAAAATCTTAAAAAAAAAAAAAAAAGAAATGTATGTGGGACACATTGATGCAGATGTTTTGTTGGCCTTGGTCCTTAGGTTTTCCTTTTGCAAAGGGAAAGTTGTGGCTGCAGCCCCCTATGGACTCCTTGTTTTGTGGAAAAAATGAGTCTTCCTGGGAAGATGAAACTTGGCCTAATATTCATACAAATTGGCTTTTCTGCAACAGATCGAGAATGAAGTAATTATGTTTCTGTCCAGAATATTCTTCAAAATAATATTAAATTCATGTTTTTGGAATTCATTCTTGGAATTACGACTTTTACTGTAGTTGTTTTGGTTTGGTCTAGAGTTTTTTCTCTTGTCCAAAATAATTACTTTAGATATATTCAGAACCACCCATTCCCACAATACATGTGATAGTTTCCTATTTTTATGTTACTCCTTGGTCAAGAGTCTCTTAGGCTCCCAATTCCCTTGCTCTTTAATGAGACTTCACTTTCTAGTCAGTTCTGGCTAATCATCTTTGTGGTATGAGGGACAGGCTGTCATGGCGGCTTGACAAAGAAACAACAGTCCTACTTCATTCTTGGTGCAGAGACTGTGCTTGTCCTGATCCTGGTATTCAACAAACAGACAACATCCAGCTTAGTTAGGACTTCAGTGTCAAATTAAAAATGTTGAATAAATTTGGGCAGTATAAACTTGGACATATTCCTTCCCTTCTGTGCTTCACTTGTAAAATGGAGACTGTGTCTCTTATTAGGTAAAATGGTAAGTACTACTACTTATAAGCTTCCAGCACAATCCGTAAGGGCACATAGTAGTTGCTCAATAAAATAGTGACCGTACTACTTGAGTGTTTCTGTTCTGCTGCATAGCACCCGAGGGCAGTCATTGTCAAATTTAATAAACTCTTAGCTTTTCTGTCTAACATAATGACTTAGTCAAGTAGTTAAGGTGCCTCATAACCAAGAGTTTATTCTCTTAAGTGCTACTTTTATTTAATTAATTAATTAATTTATTTATTTATTTATTTATTTATTTTTTAAAGATTTTATTTATTTCACAGAGGAAGAGAGATCACAAGGAGGCAGAGAGGCAGGCAGAGAGAGAGGGGGAAGCAGGCTCCCCGATGAGCAGGGAGCCCGGTGCGGGCCTCGATCCCAGGACCCTGAGATCATGACCTGAGCCGAAAGCAGAGGCTTTAACCCACTGAGACACCCAGGCGCCCTTAAGTGCTACTTTAAAAAAAAAATGTATTTTCAGGACACCCGGGTTGTTCAGTCAGTTAAGCATCTGCTTTTGACTCATATTATGATCTCAGCATCCTGGAATCGAGGCCCGCATCGGTCTCCCTGCTCAGCAGGGAGCCTGCTTCCTCCTCTCTCTCTGCCTGCCTCTCTGCCTACTTGTGATCTCTCTCTGTCAAATAAATAAATAAATAATCTTTAAAAAATAAAAAAAAAAATTATCAATTTGAATCATTTGGAGAGAAGTCTTTCTAAAATATGTCACTCCTTGACCAGATTGAACTGATCTGAGTGTTCTCATGTCTGTTTCATTTGCGATCAGCTGCCATTTCTCCATGCTTTATGTGTTTCCTTGAAGTAATTTCTTCAAACCACTCCTTTCTTTTTCAGCTTTACTGTTGTGGAATTCAAATCTGATAAGCAAGCTTATTGTTAGAACAGTGTCTTTGATTAGTGTAATTTCTCTATGAATAGAGGTCTGGAATCTTTCCTATGAGAAAGATCTGTGAGACTGTGTCCATGGGGATTTTTGGCATAGTTGGATTGTTCAGAGGCCATTCTTATAAATTTTCTTATCTGAAAATAGCTTTTGGTCAGATGAAGTTTCCAGATTACAGTCTTAAGCGAAGGGAACTGCTACTCTATAGTTTTTGTTCCCTAGTAATTGACCATAAAAAAGCCAGACTGGTTGGGGGACTAAAATCTGGAATTGGAATAGTAGGGAAGCAAGAGAAAGAAATTCTACTTAAAACCTTCATCAGAGAATAAAAGAGAAAAGTGTTTCAAAGCAGAATATATGAAATAACTTCAGTTTAAACAGATAGATGGCTTTGGGTGAAGGATAAAGTGGACCTTAAATAATACATTTTGTGAGTGCTATTCTATACTTGTTTGTTATATAAATTAAGTAAAAGACTAGAGAAGAGACAGCCCATCTGGTGACAGAAGAGGAGGCAAAGCAAAACAGTTCCTGAAAGAGGTGATAGAAGTCAGGCTTGAGTAGTCAGTGAGGATTTGTATTCCTTGTGCATGTTGTTTCTGTCTTCCAGAATATTCTCCCTCTTGCTTCTTACCTTCGTTGTGATGACAGAACTTTACACTATCAATTTTTTTTTTAAGATTTTATTTATTTGACAGAGAGAGGGAAAGGAGAAGCAGGGGGAGGAGCAGAAGGAGAGAGAGAAGTGCCCCTGCTGAGCAGGGAGCCTGATGTGGGGCTCGATCAAAATGCTAGTGACAATAATGCATTTTAATTTCCTGTGAACTCACTTTTTAAATTTTGCATGTGAAATAATGGCTATGCTGGAAAAAATTGCAAATAGGTTGAAATGAGATAATATATAGACGACTTTTTATACATTTTGTGAAGCAAACCAAGTTCAGTGAGTTCCTTCCTTTTGTGTACAAAAGTGTTGCCTCAGTCCCTGGCCAGAAATGGAGCAGACAGCCCCTTGGGAGGGCCGGTGCTGGGCACAGGATGATGGGGAGGCAAAGCCCACTGTGGGGATTACCTTCCAGGCAGCCATGTCTGCTCCTACCATTGCTGATACTGTGGAGACGCATGGGCAAATCAGACTCAGTAATTGCCATCTTTGCTTCTATCTTCTAATCAAAAAAAAAATCATAGGGCGCCTGGGTGGCTCAGTGGGTTAAAGCCTCTGCTTTCGGCCCAGGTCATGATCTCAGGGTCCTGGGATCGAGGCCCGCATCGGGCTCTCTGCTTGGCAGGGAGCCTGCTTCCCCCTCTCTCTCTGCCTGCCTCTCTGCCTCCTTGTGATCTCTCTCCCGCTGTGAAATAAATAAATAAAATCTTTAAAAAAAATCATAAATAATAATAATTATTATTATGAGTAAAGACCTAGGATGCACAGACAAGCAGTCTAAAGCCTAAACAGTTTTAATACTGGGATAATCACTGTGATGTGCTCATTGAATCTTAAAATCATTGCTACTTATTTGGTTCTCCTTTATACTTATAGGGTTGGCTCTCTATATAGGGTTGGCCAAAACTAGGTCTTGGCTACCTCCTTGAATGTATGTTCAGGTGTTTTGACTTTGCTTTGGGGAGCTGGAGGCTGGTGGTTGGTTGGCACTTTGGAAAATTGACTTTCAGTAAAAACAGAGGAAGAAAGTGTTCTGATTTGACATTCGTATCATATTTTTCTCCAAACTGGCAAGAATAGAGAGATGATTTGGGGCAAATTAAAGGGCATTGAAATCAATTTCAATAATGTAGAGTTTGTGACATCTTCATTCTTTATTTGCCTGATTTTATCCACAAAAGGAGAAAAGGAATCATTTGTGATACTACTAACAAAACCCAAATCCAAACACATAACAATTCAAATGATTATAACCATCTGTTATGATATTAGCAAGGAACTGGAGTAGGGAATTCTAATGCTTAACTTTTTTGACTTATAGTCCTCCCTTCTACCAGTCAATAAAATGATAAACTCTCTTAGAAATCAAAAAATATATTTAATCAACCGAACTAGGTGCTTTAAAAAAGTATTATAAGTAAAATATTTTAAGTCAGTATCTTACTAAATACTTAATAATGAAGTGAACTTTCATATAATATCACTAGACTTATAAATTAAAAGCACCCTTTTCCCACTTAAGTGAAAAGTATTTGTTAAATCAATAATTTCCCAAGGAAAAAAATTTCTCTTTGTGTTTTTCATAATTTTGAGCATCATTTTTAAGACGAGAGTTTTGGCACAGAGGTACTACATTCTTTCCTCTTGCCTCTTTAAAACATGAAATGGGATGATTTTAGGTGAGATTAACATTCACACCCATAAATTGGCATCCATAATGTGGGTGGGCCCTGTTTAATCACTTGAAGGCCGGAGTAGAATTAGAAGATCAGCCTTCCTGAGCAAGAGGGAGTTCTCTGGCAGACCTCCTTTCTCTTCATCTGCACCATTGGCTCTCCTGGGTCCCTTCAGACTAGAACCGCATTATTGACTCCTGGTTCTGGAGCCTGCTGGCCCATACTACAGATTTGGACTTGCCATTCATCCTAATTTCACAAGCCAATTCTATAAAATAAATCTCTTTCTAGACAGGTAGGTAACTAGATACATCTTGTTGATTCTGTGCCTCTGGAGAACCCTGACTAATACAGAAGCCAAGGAGGCAAAAGTCTTTATATAATTTTCAGACCTTAAAAATCTATGAAAATGTAAAAAAAAAAATCCTTTAAGAGACTCTTAATCTCACAAAACAAATTGAGGGTTACTGGGGGGTGGGAGGGTAGGGATAGGGTGGATGGGTTATGGACATTGGGGAAGGTTTGTGCTATGGTCAGTGCTATGAAAGGTGTAAGCCTGATGATTCACAGACCTGTACCCCTGGGGCAAATCATAATTAAAAAAAATCCTTAAGCACTTGAGAATTTTCTTTTGCAGGGGAGGAAATTAATACTAGCCATAAGCCCATGCATCAAGGTAATTTCATCAAAACCACAGGAGTTTTGGTAAATGAAAATTCATTTCCTGTTAGCATATGAGAGAAGTATGAGAAATATTCATTGATATCATTTATGCACAAATACTGATGTTCTTAGATCTAAATATAAGTTAAAACCTGTCAAAAGCACATTTCTTTGATTCTTTTAGATTTTGAGCCAGCTCTAACAGCTGCTTCTTATAACTCCTCAGTTATTTCTTTGAAAGTTACTTCAGAATGACCAAGGCTATTAAAACATCCAAATTTAGCCTTCATTTCTTACGTAAAATTGGGCTGATATCATCCAGAGTGACAGATGAATCTGAAATATGAATAGCTAAATATCAAATGGTTTCTTTCAGCAAAGATTACTCTTTCTTTCTCAACAGTGAGTAAAAAGAAAGAGTGAATTATGGTGTCGGTGACACCTTAGTTCACGTCATGGTCCTACGACCAATTAGCTATGTCTGTGTGTGGACAAGGAATTCGTGTGCATTGAATACGTCCTCGTCTGAAAAATGGAAATGATCTCCTTTTGAGGCCTGGGAAAATTAGATGAAATAAATTGAATGAAAGTGCCCATGCTTGTGGCAGACACATAGTATTTTCTTGTTAAGTCGAATCTCCCTTTTTTATAGTTTTATAACTCATATTCTGTGTGAGTTACAGAATCTGGAGTGTTAGTAGCTAAAGGCCTCAAGATTGTTAATTCTACCCAGTATTTCTACATGTAAAGAAACAGAGTCCAAGGAGGATTTTCTTTGCCTCAGGCCACAAACTTAGTTGTAAGGAAAGCTTTCAGAGGTCATGGAGCAGAGGGAATTAAAAGCTTTGGAGGCGGGCGCCTGGGTGGCTCAGTGGGTTAAAGCCTCTGCTTTCAGCTCAGGTCATGATCTCAGGGTCCTGGGATCAGGGCCCGTGTCGGGCTCCCTGCTCGGCGGGGAGCCTGCTTCCCCCTCTCTATCTCTGCCTGCCTCTCTGCCTCCTTGTGATCTCTCTCCCTCTGTGAAATAAATAAAAAAATCTTTAAAAAAAAAAAAAAAAAGCTTTGGAGGCTGACAGATCCAGCGTTGAGTCCATAGGACATTACTTTCTAGCTTTGTGATATGGAAAAATTAACTTCCTTGTGTTTCAATTATTTTATCTTTAAAATGTAATTGTGAAAATTAGTTGTGGAAATTAAATGATATACATAAAAACAGATTACTTCATGTGTAGCAAATGCAGATGAGAATTGTAATCTATATAGTTATTTAAGTATATGATTATTCAATTTTTATTTACAAGTATCTGATATTTCTTTCACCTGCTTGCAGCTCAGATATCTGACTTTAAAATCTTACCTGAAAACTCTAAGAATTTACTATACAGCAGCGATGAAAACAATGGGTTATATAAATAACGAATTCCAGTTTAATAAGTGGCTATTTCCAGAAAATTCCTAACAACATAGATATTAGTAAGTATGTGTTGGGCTAGTGGCTTATGAAGAAAGACATCTGGGGAGCTATTTTCTCAGGATTAAAGAAAGTCTTATGTTCAATCTTCCAACTTTTCTTGTTAAATCTGACTGAACAACAATGCAGTTCTGTGTTGTGTGTTGAACAGTGTAATGTGTTACTAAGAATCTTCTTACTCTAAACTATCTGATTTGTATTGGGTTTAATGTTGTTTTCAATAATGCAGTGTTACAAGTAACCAAATCAACAGGCTCAAAAGCCCCTACATGATTTTTGAATATAAACAATCTTCCTCCTTCTGTAATATTAACCCTAATACTTTTTTTTTTCCCATAGAGCCCTTCTTAATCTTATTTTTCCCGACTCCCTAGTATACTCCTATTGCAATAAGAAGGCTGAGCTTTTGGTCCTCAATCACATGCCCTTTTCTGCTTACGACTAACTTGGCCTGACCTTAGGCTCAGTGCTTGGCACATGACAGCAGGAAATGTCCACTATTATTATTACATTGCCCATAAACTCAAGTCTCTTTCAATACCTAATTCAAATTCCTCCTCCTTCTAACTTCTTATCTGACTTGCTTAACAACTACTGTGACAGCGAGTACTGTGTTGTGTTTCATTCACCTGCTTTATAACCCACTTCTGTTTCCTATATTAGCTTTCTTTCTCCTCTAGACAAGTTTTTAAGAACTTAGGTATTTTACGTTATTTACAATTTAAACATATATGATTGAAAGCTTTCTGTACATCTAAACAAGTACTAGTTCAAAGCCATTTAACTTGCTCCATTATACCAAATGCTGGAGAGTGTTTTCATGAATGAGGTCTCCAACCTGCATCTAATTAGGACGCCTAGGCTCTTTCAGTTTGGGGCCACTCGGTACTAGAGAAGAACCCTGGATTAGGAAATTAGTCCTAGGTGTCCTACTCTTCACTTTCTACCTCCACTAAGACCTAACTTCTACAGACTTCCCTGTCTAGATGCAAGAGTTCTGTAGTCTTTTTGGTCCTTCTGGTTCTAAAATAATAATCCCATGAATAGATGTATTTGTCACATTGTTCAGTGAACACCCAAGGATCAGGATCCAGGTGCTTGGAACAGAATGCGTTCATGGCATGTATTCTGCATTTCCGAGTCTGAGTGCAGTATTTCCCCTGCAGCTGGCCCCGTGCCCTGGGGTTCTTTTGGGCAATGACAGCATCATCTGCTGAGAGCAAAACTAGAAACTCTGTCGGTCTGACCCCTCTCCTTCCTCTTTTATGCCTAACAGTGGATCAGTCACCAGATTCTTGTAAATATGCCTTGATTCTATTTCTCTCCTCCTAAGCTTCGCTCAAGGGGTAGAAGAAAGGAGGAATTGTTGTCTCCCATTCATGCCTCAGAAGAAAAGAGAAGAGATAAGATAGAACTGTCCAAAGTGGGGGACCCGAGTGGCTCAGTTGGTTGAAGGTCTGACTGTTAATCTCAGGGTCTTGAGTTCAAGGCCCATGTTGGGCATGGAGCCCACTTAAAAAAAAAAAAAGAACTGGCAAAAGTACTTGAGCTCTTCTCTGCATATGCACTCTGTGATTTGTACATTTATTCTGCAAATGAGACTTTGTCACAAATATAGAAAATAAAACCTGATAACTGTATGACAATTTTGATTTCACTCCAGTCTATACTCCAGTCAGAACATCCCTACTCACTTGAGCTTCTGCTCTTCCACCCGTGGGGATTTCTTTCTTCACTTTGTTTCTTATAAAGCTTTGAATTGTTTCATGGTCTAATATCTTTGCTCCATTTTTGCTTAGTCTTCTATCTCTAATTTTCTTTTGCTAATAGCTATTATTGGGAAACAACATCAAACAGAAGACACCCTTTCTCCCCAGCAATCTGACTTTTCTTTCACATCAGCCTCTGTCTGTCCAGTAAATATTTCCATCTATCCACTCCCTATTCCCTTGTCTGTCTCCCCACCTACCCATGCCTTATCCTCAACAGGGTCAGAATTTTCCTGGAAGATGTTGGATTGTACTCACCACATGCCTGATAATTCTGGAGCAGTGGTTATTAAACTTTTTAGTCTCAGAAATCCATTCTGAGAACTTCTAAGAGCTTTTATTTATATGGTTTATATCTATGAATACCTACCATATGAAAAACAAAAACTGAGAAAACCTACTAAAATACATATTTATTTTAAATAAGCCCTTGTCATATTAATATAAATGATATTTTATGAATATAACCATAGTTTCAAGAACAAAAAAAAAGGTGAGAAGGGCACCATTGCTTTACGTTTTTACAGGTACCTTTATTGTTTGACTTAACAGAAACCAGCTGGATTCTTGTTATCTGCTTTTGAATTCAATCTCTTGCTATATTGCACATCCTATAATTTCTAGAAAATTTCATCATAGACTCAAGAAGTAATGAGAATGAACCAAGGCAAATAACATCTTACTGTTTTCATGAAAATAGTTTTGACCTTGTGGACACCCAGACAGCTGTGTATACTTTGAGAACTGTGCCCTAGGGTATAGGGAAACCACCAGCTCTCTTGAGAAGTAATGGTTCAGGACCACAAAGAAAATGACAATCTCTCCCTTTCCAAACAAACACTTGTATTTTAGTCACTTTGCAGACAGGCTTGCTTCTCTTCTGAAAAAACTCTTGGTTGACTCATGTTGCTTCCATTTCCAGAACAGCCTCCTTCCATGTCCTCGTCCCTCCCTGTTGAATAACTGTGCATCTTTAAAATTAAGCTCAGGTTTCTTTTCTATTTATGAAGCTTTCTCCACCGCTTCAGTTTCTCTGATTGGAATTGACCACGCCTTCTGGACCTCATGTACTCCTAGCCTGTAGCCCTTTATTTTAGGAAGACATATTAGTATGAGCCTGGATAAAAGAGCTTGGGGTTTAATTCCTGACTGCTCTTTACTGGTTGCATGACCCTGAACAAGTCTTCAAGGTATTGCTTCCAAGTGTCTTGATTCCTCACCTATTAAAATAGACACTTCATAGAGATTTTGTGAAGATTAAATGAGACAAATTCTGGGGCGCCTGGGTGGCTCAGTCGGTTAAGCATTTGCCTTTGGTTCAGGTCATGATCTCAGGGTCCTGGGATTAAGCCCCATGTCGGGCTCCCTGCTCAGCAGTGAGTCTGCTTCTCCCTCTCCCTCTGCCCCTCCCCCACTTGTGTGTGCTCTCTCTCTCTCTTTCTCTCTCTCAGAGTAAGAGATCAACAAATGTCATCTGTCTCTATTTTTATTATTGTCATAATTATTATTATTTTTTAAGATTTTACTTATTTATTTGAGAGAGAGAAAGAGAGAGCATGAGCTGGGGAGATGGGGAGGGGGAGAGGGAGAAGCAGACTCCACACTGAGCAGGGAGCCCAACCTAGGACTTGATCCTAAGACTCTGGGATTATGACCTGAGCTGAAGGCAGACAATCAAACGAGCCATGCAGGCACCCATATTGTCATAATTATTATTATATTTCCGCCCCACTTCAACTATATTCCCTGGATCCTTTGTGATGCCAGATAGAGATCACTCAATCAGATTTATTTAATGATTAAAGAAAAATAGATTTTGTGGATATTGTTATTTTTAATAGTATATATTTTTAAATGAGTCAGCATAAAGGAACAGTAAGAATTCTGGACCAAAAGGGCACAGTGCTTACTTAACTCCAGATTACCAGCAAATAGATCTTACACAGGTAATATCAGCATTTTAGAACTTCCATCTACAAAATGAGCAGACATTTTTGCTGACTTTATAGGACTTTTGAGAGAATCAAAATAAATAAATAAATAAAAGTACACCTAAAAACAAGCCAAAGACTGCAAAGGGTCAAACAAATACAGAGTGATGGTTGTTGTTATTTCTAAATAGAGTTAGTTGGTATTTTAGTCACATCTGCTTCCTAATAAACATTAATTCTTAATTTTCTTATATGAAACATTTTCTTTCTTAAAAAAATTAGATATTATCAAGGTACGAGTGAATTTACAATGCTTTATTACCAAATGTGGAACTCATAACGTGAAAATTGAAACTAAAAAATAGATTTTATGACTTTACAAGTGATCTCTGCGTTTCATCACTCCAGGTTCCTGTGGTGGCCATATTGGGCTCAGGCGGAGGTTTCCGAGCCATGGTCGGATTCTCAGGTGTGATCAAGGCGCTTTATGAAGCGGGAATTTTAGATTGTGCTACCTACATTGCTGGTCTTTCTGGCTCCACATGGTTAGTATGCATTTTAAGTCTTAGTTATATCATGCTAAATGTTTAGGATTTATCTACCTGAAACCTTAGAAAAGAAAGGAGGATTTAGAAAATTGAATCTTAATTTCAAATTACTAGAGTGTTCCAGTTTGATGCTTATTCTTTTTTTTTTTTTAAGATTTTATTTATTTATTTCACAGAGGGAGAGAGATCACAAGGAGGCAGAGAGGCAGGCAGGGGGGAGGGGGTGGGAAGCAGGCTCCCCGCTGAGCAGGGAGCCCGATGCGGGCCTCGATCCCAAGACCCTGAGATCTGAGGCAAAGCCGATAAAGCTCATGACCTGAGCGGAAGGCAGAGGCTTTAACCCACTGAGCCACCCAGGCGCCCCTTGATGCTTATTCTTAAAAATGTTTTTTAAGGCAAATTCATACCTAATAATGACTCTTGTCATAAATTTACTCCTTTTAAGCCTATTTGTAACTTAAAATGTAGTTAAACATAAAATTAAAAAATAGATCAATTGAAATTCTATATAAATATCACAGAGGTGAAATAACATGCTCCACCCATAATTAATTTAATCTTCCTATAATTTGCTGATTTGTAATCTTTCAGCAATCGTGTCTAAGTCTACATGATTCACTAGGTATTCATTTTCTTCTCTAGGGCAAATAGAATGAGATACAAGATACCTTAGTATATAGAAGAAGAAAAACAACTTTTGAATGTAGAAATGGAATGTTTCACTGATTCGCATCTAATTGTCAAATTAATCCCTTATATGCACTTAAACTCAGCTAAATTTGGAGAGAGACATAAAACATCTGTACATAAAATATTTGTACACTGTAGCTTTGTCTTCTCACAAACATTTATGAAACATGTTCAAAGGATCTACCTTGTAACTTTTTGATTTGCCTAACCCACAGAAGCACATTGAAAATCAAATATTAGTTCTTCCTCAGATGCTTCAACTGTGAGTGTTACCTTATTACAAAATGGCTGACTTTGACTTCCAAGTCTTTTTAATCACTCAACCATAGCAAAGTTCATCTGTCATAATGCTATATTATATATGTCTAGCATTTGAAGATTTCTGTACCTTCTCATCCTCTGAGATGGATCTGAGTTTTTTCATTTTTCACCTAAAGAAAATCTGACTTAGAAGCCAAGAGATTTATCCAAGATCACTAGCAGAACCAGCACATGAAGTCAGGCTTTTGATCCCTAATCTAGGATTCTTGGAACTAAACCATAACCTTCTCTTGGACAGCTATATGTTCTACATAGAGATTCACATATAAAGAACCTATAGTTTCTTAAATATTTTGAATCAGATTCTTTAAGAAATAAAAATTTAGAATGATGGTTGCCACCTTCTTTGTATGTACCCTCAAAATGATTTATCTCTTTTGAAAGAAGGGTGTAGCCCATCATTATTCTTTCCCTTGAAGGAAAGAGCAGGCACCTGCCTGTTTAATGAGTAATATGACAGAAAAACTTGGACCCTTAGATTAATTTGCCTGCTCAAGCATTTTGTTATTACTCTTCAAGTGGTTTTCTTTCTCTGAATTCACTATTCGTTGGATGCCTGTGGTCCATCACTGACTAATACGTTGCAAGAAGCTTACTTTCTTAAACTCACCCAGTACAGAGCAAGTATGATTTGGGGTGCTGATCTGAGGGTATAATAGTGTGTGTTTATTAGAGCTGCAATCATTGCTTTGGTTATGGATTTGGGGCAACATCTTAGATTCTCCTGTCAGGGTTCTAGAAACAAGTCCTGCAAAATGTAATTAAGAGAATTTTAAATGTTACAGGCCAATCATTTAAATATCACAGGCCACACATTTATACGTACATAAATTTCTGCTCTATCCTTCATTGTTTAATTTCTCCAAGATTAGCCTTCTCTAATTTATTCCATTTCCCTCAAGGCCACTCACTTCTAAAAGCCTTAACAATTGATTTTCACCCAGGAACCACCTAATTTCCAAATATAATGGTGTCTTTTGAAGTTCTTTTCCTTCTTGACTCTTCAGTGGAGTCCAGGAGGATGAATTTGCGGATTGAGACATTTCACGCAGTAACTGTCCCTCTTTCACATCCCCCCTCCTCTGCCTTTTGGTTTTGATTTCATCCTCTCTGACTGCTCTGTCCTCCGTAACGTCTTTACTATTTTCACCGCTTTACTCCTTAATGTGAGCTTTCCTCCAGGAGCTCACTTTTGTTCTGTTGTATCTACACACCACTCCCTTGGCAATTTCACCAGCTTCTACCACTTCAGTCATTATCATCAATAATTTAGTTCATGGAATTCTAGAACACCCCAAAAGTTAATGGACCAAAAAAGGAAAGACATCCCTACTGGACAACAAAGTAGCTATCGGAGAAGAGAATCAAGTAAAAGATGACCCAGAGGTCAAGGGCGGAGAGTATTTCAAGAAGTAGTGGGTCTTTTAATAGAATGAAACATCTTTGAACAGCTTAGCTTAGAACTGGGTTTGGAAATCTTTACTGGTTTTAGCAAGAATCACTGAAGTAAATAAAGAGAACTTTTGATCATGAAGTTGCAAATAAGAAGTGAATAGAAGATGAAAGGAAGAGCGGTGGGTGGGTAAACCTACTAGGAAATGTCTAGTCTTTCAAGAAAGGGAATATATGACTCAGGAAAGTATCTTGGTTTGGTTTGGTTTTCAGAATTTAAGAAATTTGGACATTTGTGTAGAAGTCTGAGGTAAAGAAAACAGTGTAGAAGGGTAGATGAAAGATAAATAGATGCTTCATGTATAGAAAAATATTCGGACTGGGACAGGACAGGACAAGATAAAAAGCACAAGTGAAAGCTGTTCATCATGGAGAGAAGAGACACTTCCTGAGACAGAAGAAAAGGTGGTCAGGATGATGCATGTTAATTTTCTCTTGAAAAGTATAGGTGAGAAGGTAAAAAAAAAAAGTTCAAATGAAGGAATTCAGAGACTTGGATAAACAAATTACACTCTGGTGTTGTGTAAGTTTTTATATTCTGCTGACACATGACCATTACTTGGCACAAATGAGGTAATACGGAAATATTTGGAGAAGCCCTGGACCTCCCAAAAAGTTTTCTGTGATCACAAAAGAGAATTTTATGTAGGACAAAGACTTCCCTTGTAACTGTTACTACCTTTAGGGTGATTATTTCTGAAGTTATTTTTGGACAGTACTTGTTATTCATTGCATGTAAGTATTAGCCAACCAGTCAGCACAACTCTCTTTCGAAGTACAGCTTTATTTGTAGAATCCTGAGGGGTTATGGGCTCTTGACTGCCATGTTTGTATGGCATTACCATCTAAAGAGAATTGAGAGTAGCTCTACGTCTGTAACAGTGGGGCTCAATTCATTAAACTGACTAAAATGGAATTCAGGAATGAGAACTTCTAGTTCAACAGTCTGAAGAATTCCTGCAGCACTGAAAAATGAAACAATTTAGGAGACGTTGCCTCATAAGAGGTGATAGACTAAAAGATCAAGACGTAAGTTAGAGAAAAAATGTTGTTTGAGGCAGGGGTGGGGCGGACTGTGTTTATCTTGTTCACTAGTGTTTCTCTCCAACATATCATATATTTAACGACTGAAGATTTGTGTTTTGAGGGGGAAATTAAATCTAGAGATTTCTTTAGAGTTTTAGGCTATTTACTTTACAGATATCAAGGGTCATCTCAAGTCATTCCAAATTTTAGTTGCTTTTGAGACTTGCTTTTGACACTTATTAGGCATAGAAATTATGTTTACCCCTGAGGATGCAAGTCCTTAGAGGCCTGGTACTGGTATTTTAAAACTTTGGCTATGTGATTTGGAAGAAGGGATTGTACTGAGAATTCCTTGTGGAATTTTTTTTTGAAGATTTTATTTATTTATTTCAGAGAGAGAGAGCATGCACATGTGAGTGAGCACACATTTGGGCAGGTGGGGGAAGTGTAGGGGAGATGGAGAGGGACAAGGAGACTGCACTGAGCATGGAGCCCACAAGGGCTCAATCTCACAACCTTGAGATCGTGACGTGAGGTGAAATCAAGAGTGGGACAGTTGCTCAACCACCTGAGCCACCTCCTTGTGGACTTTTGACATGATTTAGCCATTAACATTTCACACTTAGCCTAGAATGCATTCATATGGAGAGAATGATGTGTCCCATCATATAAATATGTTAAAAAATTAAAGGCAGATATTTTCAGATTTATAGAGAAATAATTTGAGAATCCTTTCATTCATTACTTAACTATTTATAGAGGCCCTGCTGTGTCTAAGAGACTTAGTTATAGAAACTTGATTGGTATAATTAGGAGTCATGTATTAGTAAAGAGATGAAAATTAAGGCTGAACTATGGAGTTGCAAGTTGGAGTAATGTCTGTGTGCTTTAGATGGTAGCATGTCCACAGAAGCTAGTAATAGCTGAATCTTGCCAGGGTGCCAAGGAAACAAAGAAAGCTATTTAAAGAAAACCCGCCATTGCCTATCACTCCATCTTTAGCTTCACCAAAGCGAAAACTCGGGTCTTAGATGTTACCACAGACGTCATGAAGGTCTGTCCAACTCACACTCATGAATTCCAAGGAATATGATGTCATAAATGCTGAACAAATGGAGAACATTAACTGGTGCCAGTGGTTGAGGTATTCTAGGTCTCTGACTGAGGCTTGTATCCTCAAGCCAATTGCTTCATGATAGGGAAAGAGTGAGAGAGGAAAGAGGGAAGAGAGAGATTCCCCCAAGTAAATGAGTTTACTTCAAACTTTAGAGGGCAGAAATGGACTGCAACCATTCTACGTGGAACAAAAAGAGAGAATTGGGCTGGTATCCATATACATTTGACCACTTAAAAAAAAATCTACCTCTGAAGCTGTGGTACAGGTCCTAGCTTTCCAGCAATCCCCCAACCCCCGAGGGAAAAACTGCTTGATCTAAAGCCAACGGCTAACATTGGGAAGAAGGGAAGAGAAGACAAGGGCCTTCAGATCTTGCTGGAGGCAATTCATGGGCGCAGAGGTACTTCTTAGAATCATAAGTTGGTTCATTTAAAGACCAGCTAAATAGGGTGCCTGGGTGGCTCAGTCGGTTAAGCAACTGCCTTCAGCTCAGGTCACGATCCCGGGGTCCTGGGATCGAGCTCTGCATCGGGCTCCCTGCTCAGTGGGGAGCCTGCGTCTCCCTCTCCCTCTGCTGCTCTGCCTGCTTGTGCTCTCTCACTCTGTCTGTCAAATAAATAAATAAAATTAAAAAAAAAATAAAGACCGGCTAAATATAGATGAGAAGGGCTGTCTTAAATAATGTTTATGAGATTTGAGTAATTGGATTATTCCGCTGGTGAACGTTTGGAGCTGACAGCTTCCAGTAGCAGAACGATCATATTATTTCCTTTTTACCTACCTTTTTAAAAAATCATTCTGTAACTAAATTGATTTCTACTGACATCAAGTGTTTGGTTCTTCTCCTTATTTTTACCCAGCTTCCTTAAGGAAAGGATTTAATATATGTTATTATAAAGTAGAACTGGATTGCATTCAGTAAAGATAGAAGTGAAAAAATGTAAGTAAATATGTAACTAGAAATTCGATTAGAAACTCATGCTATAACCTGTAGCTCTGAGAAGCATGAAACACAGGGTCGGGTTTAAGCTTTCTAAAATCCAAGGCAAAATCCAAACTATGTACAGTGACATCATATAATTTTTAATAAGTTAAGGGAAAGCCAATAGCCCATGGAGATAGAAATTACTCTTGTTAATGAGATCACTAAAGAACTTCTTAGTGTTAGAGAATGAAGTATATCCTGAATAGTCCCAGAACCAACCACTCAGAGGCCCAAAAATATGTTTTATTTTCCTGGGGTTTTTTTTATATTCTTAAGTGTAAACCAATATATTCCATCAATATGTGCAATTATTGAAAAGAATGATGAGGCCCAGAAAATCAGGTCTTTGTTGATCTGAATGAATCACGTGATAGCCCTTGGAATAACTACAGGAATGGATAGACCCTGTATCTCTCAAACAATCTAAGCTGTATTTTTTATAGATATTTGATGATTATACCAGGTTCGAGTTCAGAGTAAATCTTTTTATCTTTGTCACAAGTTTTGGGGAAATATTTGGATAAAGGTCTTTTAAGAATTTTTATTTTTTAAAATAATGTTTTTCAGAGCATGTGTTCCATCTTAGGTCTCTCATCAGTTTCCATTTGTTGACTTAAATTATTCTCAATTTGCCTCCAAAGAACTCTGAATCTAATAAAACAATTCTAATTTAATGTAAAGTGGACGTAATTTGGGCTCTAAGAACTGAAATCTTATTTAAGAGGTTAAGAAAAAACAATAAAGCCTATCAGGGGAGAAGACACATTTTAAATTCTAATTCTCTTATTAATTGGGCAACTGTGAACATTGATTTAAATTCATCAATCCTCTCTTAGAAGAATTGGAAACTGTTGCAGGTCTTCAAGGCAACAGCTTACGCACAGTTAACCAGCACAGGCCTAGAGCATGGCAGGGACCCATTAAGGGTTAGTTTTTTCCTCTCCCTAAAGGAAAGATAAATCATTATATAGGCATTTTGATTTGAATGTCAAGGAAACAGGAGATTAAACTATGTGCTACTTTATATGCTCTTTGGTTAGATGATGTGGTGGATATTTCTTTCTTTCATTATTTTGTTCTCTCTGTTCATAGTTCAAAAAACCATGCTTTCCACATGCCAGGCATTTGCTAGTCATTGAGACTAGAGAAGTTGAATAAGCAAAGTTTTCCCTGGAGGAGGTCATAATTTAGTAAGGGAGACAGATACGTAAAATCATACTTCATATTCAGTGTGGAGAATTGCAGTACTAGAGACACTGGTGCACAGGAAGGAGGGTGGTAACTGAATGTTTATTGTCTAAATATCAAACACCAAGGTACTATCTGCTGATTTCCAGTTTCATTAGAAGTGGTCAAATAGCTGGTGGCCAAGAATCTCCACAAGAAAGCATTTACCTTAAAGACTTCTTTCTCTCTAGGATTTCACCATCAGATTTGGATACGCAGAAAATTTGACACCTGCAATTCACAAGACTTAGGATTCTGCTCAGTTTGCAATGGACAAAACAAACAACCCCCCCCACACACACACACATTTGTTAAGAAAATTAGGCATTCAGAATAGGTTAGTTAGAGAGCACACTTCTTGCCTGTAGATAATCATTGTGGAAAGAAAGTCAGATGATCAGATTACTTGACTAGTATTGCATCCAGACAAGTCAGTTTATTTACATGATTCAAACATGTTGTATTCATTGGTCTCTGATAGTCTAATAGGAATTAGCCATTCCCAGAGGCTAGACAGAGTACGGTAAACCTGGTAGTGCGTCATCCACTCTGGATTGGGCATGGGAAATCCACTGTTTCTCCTGAGATCTCCCTTTTACTTCGTTTCCATCGTTGACCAGTTCCTTTCTGATTGAAACATTCTTTCCTTAAATGGATTGATATCTTCATTCAGATAATTAAGTTAACCGTTTCTAACATTCTTTATTTTTATGACAAAGAGTACCTGCATTCTTTGGAGACTACCATGCAATAATGCCCTTTCTCTTCACTAATCATCTTTTGTTTTCTTTACAGGTACATGTCAACCCTATATTCTCACCCTGATTTTCCAGAGAAAGGGCCAGAGGAGATTAATGAAGAACTAATGAAAAACGTTAGCCACAACCCCCTTTTACTTCTCACACCACAGAAAGTTAAAAGATACGTTGAGTCTCTATGGAAGAAGAAAAGCTCTGGACAGCCTGTCACCTTTACCGATATCTTTGGGATGTTAATAGGAGAAACACTAATTCACAATGTAAGCTATGGCCAATCTACAGTCCTTTTAATACAAGGAGACCTTGTATATCATAATGTTTTAATAAAACAAAATGATTTATTTTGTAAACGTCACCTGACTCAATGATCATGTCCTACCAGACATAACACTTGGACATTTCCAGCTAGTGCTTACTCATTCTGTGTAACAGTTTTGAAGTATAGGAAAGTACTTTTGTAGTCTTTGTCTTTGGAGAAATACACATTTTAACCCTTAACTGCCCACTCCCCAAACCCCAACCCGGATGGCAGTCTTTTAAATTTGGAGATGAATACAAGTAATATTGTAATGGTAGAGGCAAAATGGAGGTTGCCTAAAAGAGAGTCTGAAAAGGGAGTGAGTTGCATGGAAAAAGCCCATTTGACACATGACTACAGTGTGCCTTTTCATGGGAAAACAAAGCTGGGGGGTTGAGTTGATGCCAGGGAATCCGGGGTCCATTCTTGCTTCATGGTTTCATAGCTGCCAAGTCGTTCTTCGGCTCCAAATGTAGATGTAGCCTTGAAGGTTGTGGTGGTTTTAGGATGAAGATAATCACCTCCCTAGGGCTTGCTTTTGTTGTTTATCAGGGCACAGAGAGATACCTGGAGAAAAATAAGACTTGTTATAGACATTTTAAGTGTCTTGATCGGAAGTCCTATTTTAAATAGCTTCCTATCTGTGTTTGTTTCTATATTTGACACCATGTCTTTATTTCTTCTGTGCACAGAGAATGAACACCACCTTGAGTAGTTTGAAGGAAAAAGTCCATTCTGGTCAATGCCCTTTACCTCTCTTCACCTGTCTCCATGTCAAACCCGATGTTTCCGAGCTAATGTTTGCAGGTGGGTAGTTTCCTCTTTCAAAACATTTCCTCAAACCTTTGACTGGGGTTTCTAATGATTTTCATTAGAGGAGGATCATAAGCAATTTTAGGTGTCTGTTTTCATATATTTTTTGTAACAGGAAAACATTCGAAGATACAAGAAAATATGAAGCTGGATGATTTTCTAGTTGTGGAATATATTCCATGTACTTACTTATATATCTTCATTTAAATTCATGAAATAGAGGGGCGCCTGGGTGGCTCAGTTGTTAAGTGTCTGCCTCTGGCTCAGGTCATGATCCCAGTTTCCTGGGATCAAGCCCCGCATTGGGCTCCCTGCTCAGCCGGAAGCCTGCTTCTCCCTCTCCCACTCCCCCTGCTCGTGTCCCCTCTCTCGCTGTGTCTCTCTCTGTCAAATAAATAAATAAAATCTTTAAAAAAAAATTAGTGAAATAGAAACTGTGAAAAGTCATGACTGTAATCTCCTCAATTTTACTCATTTCTCAGGGACTTTTAACAAAATAGTGTGCCTAGTGCTTCTAGGCAATGCATATTCTTTTGCTCACTGCTTCTATTTTCATTAAATTGGATAACATGATATATGTTTATCATTCAAGGCCCTGTTGTGATTTTTATAATATAGTACTTAAAAAGTACTAGTCTGTACTTGGGGAAGCTGGTGAACAAAATGCCTCATTTTGTTAAATCTCAAATGTAAATATTTGTTTCTTCTGTAGCTTTGCTTCTTGTTGGGCACTCTCAAAGCCTGTGATCTCATACTTCTGGGGGCCTTTGGCAGTCCTAATCTGCAGTGTGGAAGCACTTCTCACTATAGCTGGTAGGGTTCATCATAATTTTAGGAAAAGGACCTCAGTGAAATCAGTCACACCATAAGCTTAAAAAAAAAAAAATCATTGTGCATGGCATGTAAGTAACAGATTCACGTCCAGAATCCTTTTGCAATTTCACAAAGTATTTTTTTTTCAGCTGACCACCCCAGGCAAGAAGAATTTTGAAAATTATTATTATTATTATTTTTTAAGATTTTATTTATTTATTTGACAGAGAGAGAGACAGCGAGAGAGGGAGAAGCAGGCTCCCCGCTGAGCAGGGAGCCTGAGGTGGGGCTCGATCCCAGGATCCTGGGATCATGACCTGATCTGAAGGCAGACGCTTAGCAACTGAGCCACCCGGGTGCCATGTGAAAATTATTTATAAAAAGCAGTGCACCTGGAATTCATCCACTCAAATGTTTCCCGGTTATATTGACGAAAACGTTCATCATGCTGATGGTTCAGAAATCACTTATCGTATTTATTATCTTATTCAACTTTTGCTACAACTCAGGAAGTGCGGTATTTTCAGCTCTGTTTCATAGAAGAAAAAGAACGAAACCTCAGATTAAATGACTTGCACATGGCCACCCAGAAAGTAAATAGCAGAGCTGAGATTTATTTTCAAGACTCCTTTGTTTCATAGAAATATTGGCTTCTCTGGTCACTGTGTAGAACGTCGTAAGCCAGGTGCTAAGCGTGAGCTCCTCTCCCCCAGCACAGTGTATCGCCCCTGTTCTATCGTCTCATAACCTGGGAGATCTACAATGATTGTTAAAGAAGTTAAGGCCCAAGAAAGAAGTTACTCTGCGTTGTTCCTTGACCAAGATACATGATATCTTTTAGTCTGCTTCTACATCTGTTAAGTAAGGATGAGCCTGTCATAGGTTTCTATAAAAAAATGATATCAAGTATGCATAGTACATACACCATGGCAGGCCCAACTTAAGTTTAAGCGAATCTTTAAAATTTAGTGCTCTATGAAAGCTATGCCAGAAATCAGAGGTCTGGATCTTAACTATAAATAGATTTTATCTATGAAAGGTAAATTTAATGATTGCGTGGGGGTCGAGCAAGCATTAGGAGTCTGGGTGAACCATGGCATGCTCAGCAATAATAAGGAGCAGGATCTTGACCGTAATGCAGTTCATAGGGAGAACTGAAATTTATTCATGTAAGGAAAGTTTAAGTGCCCTGGTGAAATCGGTTTGCTTTGGTTTTTGCTTTCCTGCAGCTATAGTTTTGTGAGGTCTTGGAATGTTTGCAAATAGGTTGATAAATCCTACTATTATGCTAGTCAAGTCTGTGCGTAGCCAAATAAGCCATTTTACCCCGAAAGCATTATGATGTGGTCAAACAAGCACTAGACTAATTTGGAAGCCTTGTCTTATTTCTAAGCTGAAATTACTTAGGTGGGTCATTTAATCTCTCTGATTCTTATTTTCCTCATTATTAAAAAAAAGGATATCAATAAACATCAGGTTTATCTCACAGAGGTATTAAGACAATCACATGAGGTAGGCAGAAGATAGAACATCATAAAGAGACATAAAATAGAGTGTCATTACTATTGTTACGATTGTTATGACATTTTCATAGTCACCTTTTTTAATTCTGAACTCTGAGGCAGTAGCCGTTCTCAATGGAAAATCTGACCACTATCTTTAAAGAACAAATGAATGTTTTGGATTCATCTAAAGTGGGAAAGGCTGTTTTATGTACCTTTTGAGCTTAAAGTGTCTGATTTGGGCCATCTGTCTCACTGCGACATTGTTACTGAGATGAGAGATACACCATTAACCTTCATTGTTAAGTTTTTACGATAAGGAGGTTCAAAGCTGTTTCTTCCAACAGAGTTGGACAAAGCCATCAAGCATGAGTTACGTAGATTGTGTACCCAGATAAGAGATTCAAAGCTGTTATGTTATGAGGCTTCAAGTAGCTTGGGTTATTGGGGGAGAGGGAAAGAGAGATGTCTGTATTACTTTAAGTTTGCTTAGATTAAAAATGGATATTCGGGGGGGGGAGTTGAAATATTATCTGAATAATATTTTTAAAAGTCAAAGAACCAAATTATCTTAGCTTACAGAAGTTTTTATCAACTTTATTTCCACAGTATCCAAGAATGTTTTTCCTCCCTGTAGAATAGTTTTAAATATTTTCCTCTTTTGAAGATCTTAAACAAATAAACATTATTTGTTTAAACTATTAAATATTTTTCGACTCCTTCACTACAGTGCTTTCATTTTTACATTTCCATTGGTCAGTAAATTGTTTATTGTGCGCCATTTAGGAACTCAACATCTTGTTAAATTCTTTGACAGATACTATAAGAGTAAAGACATAGTATTTATTATTCCTCCGGAAAGTTACAATCCCATTAACAAGACAAAAATAAAACATGGAAAATGAATGAGCCGTACACATAGAACATTATGATCTCTTCAAGTGTGTGGAACTGACCTAAGAGTAAAATATCATGGAGATTTAATATAGTCATAAGAAAGACTTCATGTGGGTGATGGAACTCAGTTTTCAGTTAAACATGGAAAGGTCTATCAAGGGAGATGAATAGTCCTCTTCGGGCGAAATAGCATGAGAAAATGCTCAGAAGGGGAGCCAAAAATAGGTTTTGGAGAGCAGTAAAAAGAAACTAACCTTAGTATGAGTTGGTGAAGATGGGTGGTACATTTGGGAAAACTATTTGTGCCAAGTTACAGAAAGATTTGAATTCCAGACAGAAATCTTTTTATTCAATTATGATGATAATGGGAAATATTTGGTGTTTGGGGGCAGGATGATAAAATTGTTTAAGTAGTGTGTTTGGGGGAAAAAAAGTAATTTGGTGATTCATGTGGGTAGATTAGCAAGGAAAGAAACAGGAAGCAGTGCTGCCACTGTGGTTTTGTAATAAGGTCCTGGAACCAGGGAGTTCCTGATAAGAAGAGATGAAGATGGATGTGGAAAGCCCAAATGTTACACCCATGAGAGGTGGTAATGAATGGGTTTGATTGTGAGTGAGTAAAAGAGGTTTTCAGTTTAAAAAACTTCCTTTTCAGGGCTATGATAGTGTGGTTTAGAGAAGCAGGTAAGCTAGACTGGGAGGAATGATGATGAGTTCCTTTCCAGATAAGCATAGTGGGATGTGATGACAGTGTGTCTAAGTGTAAATGCACAACAGGAAGTTGGAAATGAGTAGATGGAGGTACAAGAGAGAGGTTCAGGTTTGAAATGTGCGAGCCAACAGCAAAAAGAATAATAATCACATACTCTACTCTGGTGAGTCCTATAGTAAGGGCTAGAGAGCAAGCTTACCTTGAGAATGTCTGTAATTACTGTGTGCACATACCACAGCATTAATAAAGAAGACAGTACTCGAGAAATCATTGTGTTTCAGTACCCAAGATAAGGGGATGAAATTCGGAGATGGGAAATTGCTTGTAGTGATACAGAATTTTCCTAGCAACCTCTGAGTCATTGCTAGTCATGTCTCACTAACTCCATGTAAATCATTATAAAGCACACCACTTTCTGATGAAAGGTATATGTGCCACTTGGCTTTGATTTGAAATGAATTATAATGTGTTCTCATCCCAACTGTGATTTCATAACTTCCTTGATGAAAGTAGAATGTTACGATCTGCCACTGAGTAAACAATAAATACACATCCACAATCACTTTTCTAAAATTTTGAGGATAGATGTTTTGGAATTCAGAATATTTTGGATTTTATTTTATTTTAGTATTTTTTTTAAAGATTTTATTTATTTGACAGAGAGAGACACAGTGAGAGAGGGAACACAAACAGAGGGAGTGAGAGAGGGAGCAGTAGGCTTCCTGTGGAGCAGGGAGTCCAATATGGGGCTCGATCCCAGGACCCTGGGATTATGACCTGAGCCAAAGGAAGATGCTTAACGACTGAGCCACCCAGGTGCCCCATTTAGATTTTAAAGTTTAAAAAATACATTGTATTTTACATAATACCACCCTGAGATCTCATGGTCAAATAGTACTGATTTCTCTAATAGGATGTGTCGGTATTCATATTTAGTGAGATAAATAAAAATTCAGCCTCACATCATTTCAGGACTTTTTCTCTGTTCAGTGAATTCAGGTCAGATTTCACCACCAAATGAATAGCAGAAAAATTTGTGGATTTTTTTAGTTACTTGGATTTTGGATTGCTTGCATAGGCATGTAATGATTCAGAAGGGGGAATAAAGGAGAGCAGAGGGGTTTGGGTTAGGCAAGGGTAGATGGTGGTGGGACTTTAGAGGGTGGCCGACGAAATTGGACCTTGAACTAGAGGTTAAGAAGGAGCAAGCATAAAGGCACTGGAGTGTCATCAAGCTTTCTCTTTGAGGAACATTAAGAAGATTTGTGTGGCTAGAGTGGAAAGAGCAAGACCAACATAATGGGAGATTGGTTAGGACATGAGGTCAGGGAGCACCGGCAAGACCATCATGAAGTTGTTTTGACCACATTTTTGTGTTCAATGTAATGGGAAGCCATTGGAAAGCTTTCAGCTAGCATTAATATGCCGTGATTTCTATTTTTAAAAATTCATTTTGCTACAAGTATCAAAAAGCTAGCAGGAGAAAAAAGATGTTTTACAAGACCGTTGTGGAGATCCAGGGAAGAAAGTATGGCAGCTTGTACCAGTAGGGTACAAATGGATGGTGGTCCATGGTGGACAAATGGGTAAGCAGCCTGTTTGTAACCATATCTAGTAAGAGAGCCTATGGAACTTGAGTTTTTATATATAAGCTATAAAGGGAAAAGATATAAAGGGGAAAAAGATATAAAGATATAAAAGGGGCATAAAGGGAAAAGATGTCAAGGATAAAGTATGAATAGTGGTATGAATATCTGAAAAGTAGCACCATTTACCAGGAACAGGAGGGCTGAGAGCAGCAAGCATGGGGAGCAGGATTCAGAAACCAGGAATTCTTTTTGGATGCATAATTAGACACAGTGATAGTGATGGATATACATGAAATCTAATAGTGGTTACCATTTATAGAGTGATTAAAATGTGCCGTGCCCTCGTCTAAGTTCTTTACATTTCTATACCCATTAGATTTTCACAACAATTTTACAATCTCCTGATTTTATTCACATTCTATAGATTAGGGAACTAAAACACAAAGAACACAAGTAATCTCCCAAAGCTTGCATAGTTGGTAAGCAGCAAAATGGATTTGAACCCAGGGCTCTGGCTCCATAGCCTTTACTAGAAAGTATGCTTTTTTGATCCTATTAGCATGTGTTTCTTAAGACACTCAGCATAAAAACTTTGCATTATAATCTTGAGTCGGAAGAATGATTAATAAGCAAAATTAAAGAAAGAAGAAGAAAAGGCAATGTTAGAAAATACTTTCTTCCATTTCATAGTCTGCTTGCATTATCAGAGTTTAGTTTCTTCCATCTCCTTCGTAGATTTTACCTCTGAGCTAGCAGTTTTCTGTTTTCCATTCTTTACGGTTAAGATGGACTTCATAAAAGATGTCTGAACTTTTAAATGCAAAAGATACTCAGTATGTACAAATTAGAAAGGATCCTTTTGTGTTTTCATCTCAATAAGCTCTTTTCCCCCAACTTCTGTATAGTGCTATGTACATGGTAGGCATTTGGTTAATTTTTTAAAAATATTTTAAATAAATGAAAGTAAGGCACTGTTGGAAGCGATCTTCAACTGTGCACATTTCTGTAGTATTTTCCTATTAATGCATTGTACTTTTTTTAAATGCTTTCAGATTGGGTTGAATTTAGCCCATATGAGATTGGCATGGCTAAATATGGTACTTTTATGGCTCCTGACTTATTTGGAAGCAAATTTTTTATGGGAACAGTTGTGAAGAAATATGAAGAAAACCCCTTGCATTTCCTAATGGGTACGTGATCAAAATCTACCATTTGTTTGCTTGACTGTTTTACATCTTGTGCCTTCTAAGTTATTCTCCATTTTTGCTTTATTTTAGGTGTCTGGGGCAGTGCCTTTTCTATATTGTTCAACAGAGTCTTGGGAGTTTCTGGTTCACAAAATAAAGGGTCCACAATGGAAGAAGAATTAGGTATTATTAAAATATGTTTCTGTTGATCATACTTGCTAAACCGATAAATTTTAACATGCATATATAGAAGATTAAATCACCATGAAGATTGTCATTGTTCTAAAGTTACCAATAATTTGGTTAAGTCAACTTAAGTATTTCCTAAGAATCATCTGAATATTACTTCTTCTTTTTTTTTAAACATTTATTTTTATTTTATTTATTTGACACAGAGAGAGAGAGAGAGAGAGATCACAAGTAGGCAGAGAGGCAGGCAGAGAGAGAGGAGGAAGCAGGCTCCCCACTGAGCAGGGAGCCTGATGTGGGCCTCGATCCCAGGACCCTGAGATCATGACCTGAGCCGAAGGCAGAGGCTTTAACCCACTGAGCCACCCAGGCGCCCAGCTTCTAAGTAGTTTTATCATTCCTCCTGCAAAACTGATTTTAGCTGTTTGATATTGATATAAAGTGTACAGCAGCTTTCCACAATCCTTAGTATTTTCTTAAGTGTTATCATTTGTATTTTGTGGTAGTTCTTCATAAGTAATGGAGAAGTTATCTTACGATTGCACTAGAGCCAACGATTTTAAAATAAAAATAAAAGCAATAAAGAAAGCACTTTGCGCTTGAACTTGCTCCTGTCCTCTGAGCAGCACACAGTTAATAAGAGGCTAATGTAGGTGGAACTTTTGAGCCTGCTCCAGCCTTAACTACAGAGCCCCATTCTCTCAGGAGTAACTAGGAGGCCAAGAGTCTTGCCGAAATGCTCTGACTTGACTTTTTTTTTTTTTTTAAGATTTATTTGTCAAAGAGAGGGAGAGAGAGAGGGCGCGCATAAGCAGGGTGAGTGTCAGGTAGACAGAAGCAGGCTCTCCACTGAGCAAGGAGCCTGATGCAGGACTCTATCCCAGGACCCTGGGATCATGACCTGAGTTGAAGGCAGACACTGAACTAACTGAACCACCCAGTTGACCCAGACTTGACTTTTTTTTTTTTTTTAAGATTTTATTTATTTCTTTGACAGAGAGAGAGAGATCACAAGTAGGCAGGAGACAGGCAGAGAGAGAGGAGGAAGCAGATTCCCTGCTGAGCAGAAAGCCCAATGCGGGACTCGATCCCAAGACCCTGAGATCATGACCTGAGCCGAAGGCAGAGGCTTTAACCCACTGAGCCACCCAGGCGCCCCCGGACTTGACTTTTTTTAACGAACATTATACCTCATATGGATAAATAGCCTGTTCATTACCTTCATTTATGGAGATAACTAACTCTTCTCAAAATTGTGTGAAGATTTCAGAAGCAAAGAGAAAAAGAACGGATGGAGCACATGAGGCTTGCTTCTCTGTGCTCCTTCTCTGTTGAATAATCCAGATAAACCTTGGGCTTGTTATTTTTTTTTTCCTTCTATGGCAGGAAGAGAATAGGACTGAAATAACAGATCTGAGGTGGGTAAGACAATGGCTGAAGGCCAAGGAAAAGGAGAGTGTTTATACTAAATAGTCTTCAGAATATTCTTTGTTGAGAGATGTTTCCTTTGGGGCCAGTGGTTTGGCAGCCTATTTACTTGTCCTGTGTGTCAGACTGAGGGGGAATATTGTGTACTTAAGATCCACCGGCCAGCAGGATGCGTGTTACCTCAGATTAGGTAAGGTTTTCCAGAAATGAGACCAGAGAGGTGACTGAGGGGAATCCGAAGACGCCTGGTGACTCTTTCATCTACCAGTTGACCAGAGTCTACCTCTTAAAGGGGTGCTCAGAGGTGGTTTCAGTTTTTGTGCTTCCTCCCTTCTGATGAAAGACATTATGGTAAATTGAACTGTAATCTGATAACTCTATGAAATTCTTTACATTCTCAAGGAATTTGGAATGTGAGCAATCTGTGCTTTTGGACAGATGGAGCTATATGTTCTACTGTAGTGATGGAAAATAGATACGTTCAAATATTTAGCTATTCGTCTCTTGAAAATATCTTTACAAAAAAGGTAGTACTTCAGTGAAATCTTTGTGTGTGTGTGTGTGTGTGTTTGTGTGTGCACGCGCTATTTTCTTAAACGAGAGTATCAAATAAGACCAAAATTTTTTTAAAAAAGGAAAAGAAGAAAGGGCTTACAGGATGAAAATTTTGTTCTGCTCAAATACATAGAGGACCGGAGACATGCCTAATATATAGGACACCTAGAGCGGATCATTTAACACTACCCTTCTTCTACACAACAGAATTACTTTCTGTGATAGTCACAAAATGAAATGACATTATCTTTTCTTGTATTTCATATGTGTAATCATGCCAGTAAAATTAAAGAAATCTAAAAATTGAAGTCAGCCTACTACCTCAAGCATTTAAAACCCTTCCATTATATACCCTCAATCACTCATGTATATGACATTTATGTAGGTATAGTAAACACATGCAGAGTAATATGGGGAAACTAAATGGTACACATAGATTTCTCCAAGTTTAAAGCCCCCAAATGATTCTATCACTGAAAATTATAAATGAGTCCATTTCTCTGAGTTTAAACCCTTAAAATGATTCTGTCAGGGAAAATTATAGAGTCATGTTTTTTAAAATAAAAAAGTTCTACTAACTGATAGAAGAAAAAAGTCACCAAATAGAAAGTGGTCTCATGTTCAGTGTCCAAAGAAAGTCTGATTTTTCTACAAATGATGATAAGAATGGTCTGTGTACTCCATAGTTTAGGTCATTTTTACTTGAAAAAAAAACTAGTTATTATGTGGATTTTACTCCTGTCTTTGTTTTAAGTGTTAAGGAGTTATGGTTTCTATTTTAGTTTTTATAACTGCCCTCTTAATATGTTCTGAGGAAGCATAAATTCTTGACACCAAAAGGCACATTTCAATGAACAATTTTCAATATTCTTGCAAGTCAAAAGATACCTTATATTAGTAGCTTTCATTCATTTTGAAGGAATTGTTCTGTGGTCCCCTTGTGGATTTTGGTTTTACCCTGGATTTACCCTCATAAATGCCACTTAAACATATTTAATCGAAAAAATATATACCTTTTTGGTATAACAGGGAGCTTCCTATAACCAAGTTCTTCTTTCTGTCAGGATTAAGACAAACAGATAAACATTCTTTCCTTTAAATCATGAATGAGTAGTTTCAAACTAATTTTTCCTTTCCTAGGAGGTTTTGTTGTCCAGTGAGAAATTTGAAAATACTAGTAAAACTAATAAATTTAGGTACTAAATTGATCTAAATTTACACAAGTAAACTTGGTAGGTTTCACTTTGGTGGTTTTCCTGAGATTACTTCCTTACAGTAAATTTAATTGTGAGTCTTGACACCTGAGATCCTTCAACTGTTTTGGTTTTTTCCCCACAGAAAATATTACAGCAGAGCATATTGTGAGTAATGACAGCTCAGATAGCGATGATGAATCACAAGAACCCAAAGGTAAGAGAATCTTCTCTGGCAGAAGTCCATTAGGAAAGGAATTATTTGTTGTGTCTGATTGTCTCAGTCAAGATGCTGATGGTAGTCTCTGCTTAAGCCGCTGAGTGATAGAGAATTATCGCTTCTGGTTCACAGAATTGATGCTGGGTGTATAATAAAATATGCCAACATAAATATCCCTTATCCTTTTCTTTTTATTACCTCAAAATGCTATCCATGGAACAAATGGAGAATAAACTTGAATGGTAGAAATACCAAATTCTAAGTCTGATGAGAGCGCTAGGCTTCTTGGCATGAAAATTGTGATATGGGAACATTTTATAACAACTGGGTAAACATCCTATGACCCTGTGATTGTGATCATCTAGATTTTAGAAGATGTTACATGCTTTCTTGCTCTAAATCCATGAATTCCTCCCACCATGGTATAGGTATTAGAAGAGCCTGTTTTATCCTTGCTAACCCAACATTAAAATTAAACTGAGTTTGTATAAACGAGAGGAAAGGTAACTTCTCTGGGAAATGCAGCTACACAAGCCCACAGCTTGGCTAGCCTGTAGTTTCTTATAAAATTTTAAAAACAAACCCTTCCCTGGGCAGATGAAACTTTGGACCAGGGACAAGGTTTGGCCCTTGCTCCCAGCCTCCTCTTCAGTCCCTACTCGCCCACTCTCTGCTGCCTCACGCAGCCCGTGATTGGCCTGATTCCCTGATTCCATATATTAGGCAGGAACCCGGAAAGAACGCTGCCCTGGAAAGAACTCAGTCCTCATTCTGGCTCCTTCATATTTTTAACTTTAATTTTTTAGTTGTTTAGGTTTTTTTTTTTAATTTTTTATTTCTATTTAATGAAGGGTGCTAGCCGGTACAAAGGGGATGAATGCCAAACATTTCTAGAATTAATGTGTATTGATAGAGGTACTGTCAGGTAGGTGTAATAATGGCTTGTTCATTCTTAAGGAAATTGCTGTAGATGGTCAGTACACTTGATCACCTCCAGTTATCTTAAGGCTGAGAAGTTCAAAGGCCCCTCGAACATGCCTATTTTGGTTTTAGTACCAACCTAGATTAGAGAATGAGATTCAGGATGTTCTTAGGGATTTCTTATTAGTTCTTAGTATTCATTTTTTTCCTTTTTCTAAATTAACATATAATGTATTATTTGTTTCAGGGGTACAGGTCTATGAATCATCAGTCTTACACAATTCACAGCACTCACCATAACACATACCCTCCCCGGTGTCCATCACCCAGCCACCCCATCCCTCCCACACCCCTCCCCTCCAGCAGCCCTCAGTTTGTTTCCTGAGATTAAGAGTCTCTTGTGGTTTGTCTCCCTCTCTGGTTTCATCTTGTTTCATTTTTCCCTCCCTTTCCCTATGATCCTGTGTCTTGTTTCTCAAATTCCTCATATCAGTGAGATCATATGATAATTGTTTTTCTCTGACTGACTTATTTCGCTTAGCATAATACCCTCTAGTTCCATCCATGTCATTGCAAATGGCAAGGTATCGTTTTCTAATGGCTGCATAATATTCCATCGTGTGTGTGTGTGTGTGTGTGTATACACTACATCTTCGTTATCTATTCATCTGTTGATGGACATCTAGGCTTTTAACATAGTTTGGCTATTGTGGACATTGCTGCTATAAACATTGGGGTGCACATGCCCCTTTGGATCACTACATTTGTATCTTTGGGGTAAATGCCCAGTAGTGCAATTGCTGGGTCGTAGAGTAGCTGTATTTTCAACTTTTTAAGAATGGTTTTAGATTCACAACAAAATTGAGCAAAAAGAACAGAGTTCCCATATATTTCTTGTACCCACATGCACAGAGCCTCCCCCACTATCAACATCCTATATCAGAGTGGTACATTTATTACAATCTATGAAACTGCATTGATACATCCTTATCACCCGAAGTCCAAACTTTAGGGTTTACTCTTGGTATCATATATTCTGTAGGTTTTCATAAATGTGGAATGACATGTATCTTGCATTAAAGCTTCTTACAGAGTAGTTTCACTCCCCAAAGCATCCCTCTGTTCTGTTTGTTTGTTCCTCTACCTCCCCGCCCTAATTTTAGGCAACAGTTGATCTTTTTACTCTCTCCACAGCTTTGCCTTTTCAAGAACTCAGATTTTTGGAATTATACAGTGTATAGCTTTTTCAGATCAGCTTCTTTCACTTAGGAATATGCATTTGAGTTTCCTCCATGTCTTTTCATGGCTTAAAAGCTCCTTTTTTAAGCACCGAATAACATTCCATGGTCTGAATGTTACCAGTTTATTTATCTGTTCACCTGTTGAAGAACATCTTATTTGCCTCCAAGTTTTGGCAATTATAAAGCTGCTATAAACATCCGTGTTCAGATTTTTGTGTGGATGTGTTTTCATCTCCTTTGGGTAGAAACCAAGACACATGATTGCTGGATGAAGTGTCTGTACTGTTTGGCGTTCTCACGAGCATGTGTGAATGTTCCTGTTGCTTCACATCCTCACCAGCATTCAGTGATGTCAGTGTTTAGGGTTTTGGTGTTTCTAATAGGTGTGTAGTGTTATCTTGTTGATGTTCTAATTTGTATTTCCCTGGTGACATATGACGCAGAGCATCTCTTCATATGCTTACTTGCCATTTCTGTGTCCTCTTTGGTGGGGTGTCTGTTAAGTTCTTTTGCCCATTTTTTAGTTGGGACGTTTGTTTTCTTACTGTTGAATCCCAAGTGTTCTTTGTGTATTTTGGATAACGGTCCTTTATCAGATGTGTCTTCTGCAAATATTTTCTCCCAGTCTGTGGCTTGTCTCCTCCTTCTCTCGAGGCTTCTTCATTTTTTATCATGTGATTTTGAGCAAGGTCTTTAGGAATTTTCAACGTGAGTTTCTTCAAATCTACACTGGCATCATTTTACCTGCTCTCACAGGATTTTCATAATTATCAAATTTCAAATACAGAGGGCTTTAAGTAAAAGGCTACGCAAATAAAAATTTACTTAGTATTATAACTAAAAAGCAGTGAGTTATCATTTATCTGTTGACTGCTGGGTTTGTCCCACAAATGATGCCATTTCCAAATACCTCATAAGGAAAGTAGCTCTTCTTCTGGTACAGAAGTGGAGTCTATTCAATAATAACAATGATGAGCATGATGATAATTATGATGGTGAAGAAGAAGGAAAAAAAAGAAGAAGAGACGGAGGTGGAGGGTTAGCAGGAAGTGCCAAATTTTTGGAAGACTATTGGTACCCTCTTTGTATCCTATGTAGCCGGAAAATATAAATCACTCACTGTATTTTTTTAAGAAGATTTATTTATTTATTAGAGAGAGAGGGTGCGCATGCGTGTGTGCTCAGAGGGAGAGGGAGAGAGTCCCAAGCAGACTCTGAGCTAAGCATGGAACCTGACGCAGGGCTCAGTCTCATGACTGAGATCACAACCTGAGCTGAGACCAGAGGTCGATCACTTAACCAACTGAGCCATCCAGGCGCCCCCAAATCATTCACTTTAAAGCTCAGTTTGTTCTTATGAAAGATTTTCTTTGTCATATTTGGCTTTAGAGAATTGTGGGAGTAGAGAGATATATATGTGTATTTTGGTATGTAGTTGTCTGAATTGGCTGCTGAAGGATCCATTCATTTACTCAGTTCAGTTAAGCCAATCTTTAGATTAAAAAAATCAGTATTTATTATCATTTTATGTATGTCTAGTTAACACTAGAAATTATGAAGTTTGAATATAGACTTTCTTTTTTCTCAAATACACACACATACAGGTTTATATATGCATGTCTATTTATATACAGTTCCCAGAAATCTGAACAGAGGGATGCAGGCAGGTGAAATTATACTCTACCACACAGCATTCCTCCACTTGGATTATGAATGAATAATATTGATGATGATGAGGCTGCTGCTGCCACTATCACCATATCTCTACTACTAGCTCGTGTTTAGAACGAATCTGTGGAAGGCCAGGCATTTTTCTAAGAGAGGTACATGAATGGACTATCTCAGTTCATCTTCACACCAGTCCTGTGAGGTGTCCTGATGAGGAAATGAAGGCTGAGAAGAGTTAACTCCCTAGTGGGCAATGGAGAGAGGATTGAAATCCAGACAGTCTGATTCTGACACCAGTGTTCTAAACAACAACACAATGTGGCTTCCCAGCAGTGGTGACATGTGCACAGGTTTTAAGGAAAAAGTCATTTAAAACTGCTTCTTTTGGAAGATTGCTGTATTTTAAGACATGTGAAGACATGTGTTTGAATTACATGGTTTTAAATTCCCAACTTTATAAGCAAGGATGAAATGACTGTTCATAGAGTGTTTACTGAGCAGCAAATACATGTGTTGAATCCTTCAATTGTCTCAGTTTGCGTGCTTTCTGGATGTTTCTAAACAGGATAGGGGAGGAAACTTAATAATGGAGAGGGGAGGATTAGCTTCGTGGAATTTCCCTCTGTGTGTGTGTGTGTGTGTGTGTGTGTGTGTGTGTGTGTAGCCAGAGAAAAGGGAGAAAAGGATTAGAGAAGAACAGAAAGGGGAAAGTAGAAGTTTGCCTGGAAATGTAAGAATAGACTAAGTAACACATCAAGAACACACCTATAGACTGCTTATAGGTAAAGAGTAAATTAAGAATAACTTAAGAACAAAAATGATTAACTGAAATGTTTGCTGTACTAATTTAGACAAATAAATGTTTGTTGAATCAAAAGCCATAGAGCTTCACTATTAATCTTAACATTCAGTTGCCAAAGATTTTTTTTAAATGTTTATTTAAATTCAATTTAGTTAACATATAGTGTATTATTAGTTTCAGGGATAAAATGTAGTGATTCATTAGTTGCATATAACACTCAGTCCTCATTACATCACGTGCCCTCCTTAATGCCCGTCACCCAGTTACCCCACCCCACCCCNAGTTAAGAGTCTCTTATGGTTTGTCTCCCACTCTGTTCTTATCTTATTTTTTCCTTCCCTTCCCCTATGTTCATCTTTTTGTTTCTAAAATTCCACATATGAGTAAAATCATATGGTATTTGTCTTCCTTTAACTTACTTCACTTAGCATGATATGCTCTAGTTTCATCCATGCCATTGCAAATGGCAAGATTTCATTCTTTTTGATGGCTGAGTAACATTCCATTCTATACATACGGGTACCACATCGTCTTTACCCTTTCATCTGTCGATGGACCTCTGGGCTTTTTCCGTAGTTTGGCTGTTGTGGACATTGCTGCTATAAACACTGGGGTGCCTGCGCCCTTTGAATGGCCAACAGACACATGAAAAAAATGCTCAACATCACTTGGAAATGATGATCAGGGAAATACAAATCAAAACCATGATGAGGTACCACATCACACTGGTCAGAATGGCGAAAATGAACTCAGGAAACAACAGGTTTTGGGTGAGGATGTGGAGAAAGGGAAATCCTCCTACACTGTTGGTGGGAATGCAAGCTGGTGCAGCCACTCTGGAAAACAGTATGGAGGTTCCTTAAAAAGTTGAAAATAGAGCTACCTACCCTACAACCGAGCAATTGTACTACTGGGTATTTGTTCAAAGTTGTTTGGGGTTTTTTTGGTTTTTTTTTTTTTCATTTTAATGGACTTGGGAATCTATATAATATTCTGGTTCTTTTTCCTTAGGCACTGAAAATGAAGATGCTAAAAGGGAATATCACGATGATAATCAAGCAAGTTGGGTCCATCGTATGATAATGGCTTTGGTGAGTGATTCAGCTTTATTCAATACCAGAGAAGGACGTGCTGGGAAGGTGCACAACTTCATGCTGGGCTTGAATCTCAATACATCCTATCCAATGTCTCCTCTGAGAGACTTTGTGACACAGGAATCATTGGATGAAGATGAATTGGATACAGCTGTAGCAGGTAAGCACACAAAACATAATCCATGGAAGCTAATTCAGGAGATCTTTATTTCTAGGGAGAAGCCTTTTGATTATTGTCAGTATCTCTCCATTTATATTCAATTACAGCAACATCTATTTAATTCAAAAGTACTCCAAAGTACTGTTTTGTTTTGTTTTGTTTTTTTTAAGAAAACCATTTGTTGGACAGGAAATGGCATGTCAGCATAGAAAATTTTCACTGAAACACTGAGGAGGGACCTTAGATCCTCTCTGTATTGGACATAAAACAGGAAACCATCTCCCTTGTTTAACTGAGAGGGGTTTAGAGTAGGGAATTAGGTGTTTACAAAGTTGTTCCAAGGCTTGGAAGAGCAAGCTCCAGGCTGAGCTTCCAGGAATGATTCCAAAAGCACTTCAGAATCACCCCCACAAACGCCCCCACAACCGTGCTTGGCAGTAGGAATGGCAGAAATGTAGCCTCTGTCTCATTTCCTCCTTTGAATCTCATGTGGGTGTTTTTCCTTGGCAAAGGGCAGGTCTCAGCAGAATTGGCATGTATGGGATTCTGGTTCATGTGGTCCTTAGCCCAGCTGTGTGCCCCCGCAGGGGGTGCTTGCAACCCAAGGTTCCGAGTGACGTTGACTTCCCTGGTGTAGTGTCTGTGAAGCTCCTGGTTCACAGAAAGGTTAGGTAACTTTCTTAAGGTCCGCTGGTAAGAATCCACTCACTGTCATGTTTGTTACTTTGTCAGATTCCAAGGAATAATTGCCTTTGTTCTCCAGTTCCCTGCATGTTTCAAATTAAAACTTCTATTTGCCTTCGTGATTAATCAATACTTAATAATCTCTCTTGTAATGATCCTGCCATCTAAAATCTTCCTGCTTCGTCATACCATCATTTTTCTATTAACTGCCCAGATGTCATTTCTCGGTCACTTCTGCGTAAGGGCATCAACAGGATGCTTTGGAAACGTAAGTGGGGTTTTTCCAAAACCCTTTCTTCTGCTCTTTGGTTAAGCATCGTGCCTATAAAATATTTGTGAAAATTAGGACATGGCTTTAGGTTTGGTGGTGTTTCTGGTAGTGCTGTTTCCATTTGTTGCTTGAGCTTACGGGGCACTGCAAAAGCAGAAGTTTCCCCTGTTGTTTAAACAAGAGGAATAGAAACTCACAACATTTTGCATTACATTTATGGCATCAAAGTCTAGGGTGTAAGGTATGGTATGATTATATACCTTCAGTCTATACCCTTTCATTATTAACAGTGATAAAAGTCTGTTTGTGATAGAGTCAATATCTATTTTAAAATTCATCCAAAATTTGAAAAAAAAAAAAAACCAAAAACCTTGCCCATTAATTAGTGACCCCATTTGTCTTGTGGCACAGGATTGCCTTATAATACCCATTAAATGCGTCTTCCTTAGAAACTTAGGCTTTACGGATGAATGATGTCGGCCATTAAAAAAACAGTCTCAAATATCATTTAGAACTAGCAAGAATCTTTATGGTTATTTTACTCTAAAGAAAAGAGAGATCAAAGAAAGTCATTCTCATTGCCTATAGTTCTCCGCTGAGCTAGAATGGGGTCACAGACTTCAACGTTGCTCAGAAGCTTTTCCTTTCTGCTAGTCTCTCTTCCCCACAGCCCCTGTTTTTATTAGTCATTGTTTTGCTGATGTCAAATGGAAGTTTCCTTTCTGTGTACTATATTACATCTGTTTTATGTTAGGACTTTGATAGAATTACCCAGAATAGCTCCTGTGGTTTGCACAGCATGCATCCTGCACTCTGCATTTTAACAACTCCCTGGTGGTTTTGCAATATTTTATGTAGATTCAGAAGTGTTCAGATTGATAGATCAAATATAGCAGACCTACTTAAATTTGAATTCCAAACCATATATATGTGCGTATATGTAGTGTAAGTGGGGCCCTTGCAACATTTGGGATCTACTTGTACGAAAACATTGTTATGTGTCTGAAATTCAAATTTAATAGCATCTGGTATTATTAGGAGATAAATTTGGCAATCTTAAGAAATGTCTTTCATTATTTGCACCTATTTTCAGTGTTCTTCCTTTTCATCTTCCTCCTTTCTTTCATTTATTCGTGCATTCACACAGTATTTGCAGAGCGCTCGCCATGCGTTTGGTACTAGTGATCCAGTCGTCCACAAGACACACGTAATCCTAGCCCTCATAAAAACTGAAATCAGTTTTTGACCTTTCCTTGAAGGTTTGATTCATGGAAGGATTTATATATTTTAGTTAAAAACAATGGAAAAGTAGAGTAAAACTGACACCCAGCAAACCCTAATTCTGATGAACTGTGGATCAGTGAGGATACAGTCCTCACTTCTCCTCTTCGTGATGCTTGGAGAATATAGTTCTATGTCACCTAGTCTGACTCCTTTCTTTATTGAGTGCCCTTTGAAAGAAGCCTCATGGACAGTTCTCATAAAGTAAAAGGAGGAAGTAGAAAATTTAATCATCTCAAAATATGGTATTACATTGACTAAACATTCTTTCGTTGACCTATTTTGGCATGTGTTAACCTAAAATTGTTTTCAATTCATGCTCTTTGCAAAGAACCTTAAATTTTATTTCTTAATGTTGTATCTCCTAAAAATTCTATTTTACTCACTCTGTATTTATCCAGTTGAAAAAAAATGTGTATAGCATACAGATGTTAATTAAGAATCTAGTCAGGTCAGTGATGAGTTCATTCAGATTTATAATTTACAGACTAACATTGTTAAAAATGACTGCATCTTAGACTGGATTTACTAAATCGATTAGCGCTCTCCCAGACAGGTCCTCACTAAAGTAGACCCTGTCTATCTCCTGATCATTTCCAAGTTTTAGACTAACCACATGTATGGAGCTAAAAGTTTAAAAATTTATCATAAAATGTAATCATCTTGGTTCATAAAGTCATTAAAACTTCTGTTTATTATACAGGGGCACCTTGGTGGCTCAGTCGGTTGAGCCAGGTCATGATCTCAGGGTTGTGGGGTTGAGCCCTGCATCAGATTCTCTGATCAGCAGGGAGTCTGCTTCTCTGCCTTTCCTTCGACCCCTCCCCCTGGTTTTCTCTCTCTCTCTCTCTTTGTGTCTCTAAAATAAATAATCATTTTTCAAAAACTCTACTTATTATACAGTTAAAAATACTGTAATTTAATTAGAACATTAAGGTTATTATGCTCATTTTTGTACTCCCCCCACACAAAAAAGAATAGAGATTTTTATCTTATCTAGATATTATATTAGGAAAATCTTACATTTTAGTTTACCCTATGATGATTTTGTTTGTACGGATTAAAATTTGAGTATCTTAGAATTAAAACAATCTTTCAACCTAAGATGAGAAAAAAATGGCGCCATTTTTATGTCTATTACTTCACCTTGTAGACAATCTTTTGAAAATAAGAGAAATAATAAGATGAGGGAATTCCTCTCATTTGTTATTTTCAAAATCGTTGTATACCTTTAGAAACTAATTTTGGAGAAGCTGTCCATTATTTATGTGACTTCTTTCCTGTTTACTTTCGTGTTTATGTTACTTACTGTGACACATACCATCTGGAATAAAAAATTGAGGCATGCTTTAATTTAGGCCAGAGTTCAATACGCAAGCATCCAAACATTTTTGTACATCGTAAATTGAGTCTGTGTGAGGTATTTATAAATTGACCATTGCAGGGGCACCTGGGGGGCTCCATCAATCCTTCCTTTGGCTGTTGTGATCCCAGGGTCCCAGGATCCAGCCCTGCATCAGGCTCCCTGCTGAGCAGAGAGCCTGTTCTCCTCTCCTGCTCCCCCTGCTTGTGCTCTCTCTCTCTCTCTCTCTCAAACAAATAAATAATTTTTTTAAATGGCCATTGCAAATATCCATAGCTGAACTGCTTTTAAGGAGATGGTGCCTAATTATAAAACACAGCATGTTTCCATACCTGACAAAGAACCTGATTAACTCATTAACAGGTTTAGAAACCATGTATGCTTTAAACTGTGGGCGGATATTCCCATAGTGGGATTTATCAAACTCTCCTGGACATTCTAGTAGATGTCATACGATAAATCAGGGTTAAGTTTAAATAAATTTGGAAGAACTACCTCCATCCCCTTCTTCACAATCCGGTGGGATACTCTAATGAATTTAAGCAGCCCTACTCACCGTGCCTCAAGATAGTACATGAAAAGCAGCCTGGCATACGTTTGAATCCTGGCTGGGCCATTTATTAGCAGGACAGTCTTGAACAGTTACTTAGCATGAACTTCGGTTAACAATGTTAGAAAAATAGAGCCAAACTAAAAACCAACACCCCTGGTCCTGATGGAACCTGGAACGTAGGGCAGAGAGGTTGCAACAATCCTCGCTATTTACTCCAAGTTTACTTACAAAATAGAAATAATAGTGATATCTACCTTACAGACTTCCTGTGAAGATTAAAGTAGCAGTTTTTTTTTAAGTAGCATCTACATTAGAAAAGGGCAGTTAGCTCAAAGCATAGTGAGGAGACTAGGAAACACACAATATATAACTGGGCATACTTTAAGCTGTTGATCATCTATTTCTCAAACCTATTTGATCATGGAACTCTTATTTTGTGTATAGAACATCTGTTAATATCTTGCAAAACTGTTGTTTGCAACACAATTAAGAAACACAACTTCCTGTCAGTTTATTTGGAAGGGTGGAACCATGGTGTTTAGCTACGTGCCAGAGCTGGGAGTTAAAGACGTCATGATTTGTCTCTCAGATGTTATCTTGGATATAAAAGAGGAGAAAAGGAGACAACCAGTTTCAGGACGAGAAGGAGCATTTCAAACAGAATATGAGAGAAATGGTCTGTTTCAGTGAATCTTTTAGCTAAAATTCAAAAAAAGCATTCAGTGTAGGAAGTCAAAGAAAAATATTTGTGAACTGTCATTATACTTTATTATATTAGGGAAAACCACTTCATCGTAAAAAATATCACCACTAATGTGTTTTTAATACATTTGTGTTTACTTGTGATTAAAGACACATATTAATGTGGTTTTGATGATTGACAGCTGCATGTGTAGTTAGCTTCTCTACATTGTAATCACTGCTTTTTAGCCATTTTAAACCTTTTCAGTTTCTACGGCCCCACCACCTACTGAAATAACAGTGTGACACACGCTGTAGACAGCTTAGACCAGGGCCAGGCTTGGAATCCTGACTCTTACTATGTGAAATTGGACCTCTTAGGTCTTAGCTTCCTTATCTTTCAAATGACACTAATCATACCTCTTTTGTAAGAGTCTTAGAAGGATGATAAATCTCATATATGAAATTTCTAATACATGAGAGACACTCAAAATAAATAAAGCTGCTTTTAGGAGAAATGAAAGTACCCCCAATTTATGTCCAGCTTCTTAGTCAAATATTTAAAAACTAATAAACGATAAAGACCCACAATTGTTCACCTTTAAAAAGTTTACATATGTAATCTTTTATTTTTAAAATTTTTTTACATATGTAATTTTTAAACAAATATTTCAGAGGAATAAATATTAAAATCATGTTTGGAATGTATTTTTTTTTCAATGTTACAGTTCTTAGGTTCAAGTTTCTGTGATGGATAGAAATTTAGAATCTTGGCTGGTAGCAAAGTACTTTCTCATTACAATCCTCACATACTTGATAAGAAAAGAAAGAATTAACCTGGAGATGAAGCAAAGTACTTTCTCATTACAATCCACACGTACTTGATAAGAAAAGAAAGGAGAATTAACCTGGAATAATTTCTCTTTCCTCTCCTCGTTGGCCTACACATTCATCTCAGATATAGCAAGACTTTTTTTTTTTTTTCACCTTGGCCTACTTTTCATTCAATCATACATTCAATTGTATGACCTTATTCTTATCTAAGCCACTACCCCCATACCTTTTTTTTTCTTTTTCTTTTCTTTCTTTCTTTTTTTTTTTTAAGCATATTTGTTTTTTTAAGACCATTTATTCACACCTTTTCTCATTTACCAGTTCTGGGCAGTACAAATCACCTCAGTTGTAAACTCTTTTCCTCTTCATTCTTAAACACGTAGTATATGTTTGTAACATTCGTTTGTTATTCAGTATTCTAGGGATGAGAAATTTTAATAAACAGAAGCGAAAAAAACCCACACACTTCCTTGTTAACTGTAGAAACTTAAAGGATAATAACATTTTCTTAAGTAACTAAGCCCAAATCTAATTTTGAGCTGTTTTGATTCACACTGAATAAAGACCAGGCCTAATTGTTTCATTGGTGCATTTCAGATTTTAATGATGACAAGGATTGTGGGTTTAATGGGACAGAAGAATTTAAAGATTTGCCTTTCTTTGGGATCCCATGCTCTTAAACGTAATGATAAAATTCACTATGAGAGAATTATAGTCAATATTCTTACTTAGAAATATATGGAGGAAACAAACATGCAGTGGGTTCCCACCACATGCTGACCATTTTCCGGGAAAATAGGTATTAACTACCCTGTTTCGGGGATTCTATAAACACAGCTCAGTCTTTCCCTCTAGTTTTAATTACTGCCTCTGTGAAAAGGCTTACCAAATGGAAGTTACGAGCTTTCTCAGAGGTCATAATGCATGTCGAGTATGAACATCTTCACTCTGTTCATGAAGTTTCCAGATTTCTTATTAACAGAACAAGTGTGAGGACAAGAAGACAGACCAAAATGATTGCATGTCATTTCATTCAGCTCAGATCAGTTCAATTTTGATCACCTCTCTTTTTCCTGCAAAGTGAATGAGGAATACCACACATAAACGTGAAGAGAAGCATTTTACCATTTTGTATTAAAACAAATGACTTCTAGATCCTGCTTTCTTTCACATCCCCTTTTCCCCTTATTCTACTCTCCTCCAGTACTGTAGCCACACTAGGCTTCTTGCTGTTCATCAGACATACCAAGTCTGATTCTGCCTCAGGGCCTTTGCTCTGGCTCTTTCCCCTTCTTGGAAAAAATATCCCCCCAAATCTTTGGTTGGCCAGTTCTGTATTACTAATCTTATGATCTCAGCTCAAGGTCTTCTTCTCAAAGAGGTCTCTACTGATTATCCAACTGAAGTTACGCCTGTTATATGACCCTCTATCATTTTCTGCAATGTATTTAATACTGTCTGAACTAGCTGTTTGTTTACTGATTTATCGGTCATGTGCTCTGTTGAGTGGAGTTTGCATCTTGTTCAGCATCTAGAATAGAGCCAAATAGTAGCAGATAATACATGTCTACTGAATGTGCTGGCTGGATTATTTCCTTGGATTCCCATCACCTTGGGAGATGCAGTGTGGGATCCATTCAGACTTTTCCACGCCCCAGTTCTGTCACCGTAGAGTTGAACTTATTACATCCTTCATTTATAGATATCATCTACCTCACATATCTGTTATGATTTAAAAAAAATAATGTCTGATGGAATGTTTTTAAGCCAGTAAATATCTAGGTAAAGTGAAGTAATACTGTTAAAGTAATCATGATCACAGCTTAGAGTTAATGCCAGGGCCTGAGTAAGTACTTTCCATGCATTGTCCAACTTAATCCTCATAGCACCCTTACTTGATCTTTTATCCTGAAAGTGGAAACTATGAGTTAAAGATAATAATTCATTTATAGTCGCTAAAGCAGGAAGGACCCATGCCATGTTGTGTTTGACTCCCCTGAGGGCCTAACTATATGAAATTGTGTTCACAAATTGACATTTAAAATATTTTTATGTTATAAATGATGTGAAATGGTCACTTAATTCATTCTTTGGTTTCTTTCCTTTTTAAAGATCCTGACGAGTTTGAACAAATATATGAGCCTCTGGATGTCAAAAGTAAAAAGATTCATGTCGTAGACAGTGGCCTCACGTTTAACTTGCCCTACCCCTTGATCCTGAGACCTCAGAGGGGAGTTGGTCTTATTATCTCCTTTGACTTTTCTGCACGACCAAGTGACTCTAGTCCTCCGTTCAAGGTAAGGAGGATTTATACGGCATTCCATTATCTAGCATGTTCTTTCACATGCCTTGTAGATACTTTAGTCCTCTTCCCTCCAATTTCTTATCCCTTGAGCACATTTTTCTGCATTACTCTGAGTCATTTTTTAAAAACACAGATGTGATTCAATCACGTCCCTTCTTAAAGAAACTTGTAAAAAGAAAAGGAGAAAAAAAGAAAAAGAGAAAACTTGTAAATGATTCCCCATGGCCCACATTAAAGTTCACAGTCTTAAGCAGAACAAGAATTATGCAACCGAGCTGAAGTTCAAGGAAATTAGGCTGAGATTTGGATGTTAGCACATAAAAGATAATTAAAACCAGGCATGGGGAGTTATACTTGGAGAAGAGGACATAAAATACTATTTTGAAGATTCAAGAGCAATTATCAGGGGAAAACAATGAAAATCAAGGAAGTGTATAGTGTTGTGAAAATCAGTTGAAGATATTTAACAAGGAAATCTTTGGTAAACTGGACAAAAGCAGTTTCAATAACATTGTGAGGGCAGAAATTATACTGTAATGATTTGAAGGAGGAGTGTAAGATGAGAAAATGGACATAATCCCATAGACTGTCCAGGAAAGGAGGAAATGTGCTGTATCTGCAAGAAGTGGGGAAGAGGAAAAATGTGTATGTGGAGAGGTGGGTTGTTAATAGAAGAGACTTGAATATGATTACATGCTGATGGCTAGGAGTCCTTAACGAAGATGTTATTGGAGAATGGAGAGATGGCAGGTATCGTAGGGTCACAGCCCTTGGAAGACTACAGGGGTGAGGAGTGCAAAGGAGATGCAAAAATAAAGGTGGGGAGTAATATAGAAACGATATTGGGGCAAGAGGGGAGGAGGAAGATGATGGTTGTGATGGAAGGTCACTGTTAGGCACGGAAGTTAAGAAAGTACTCATCGGATGACATCTCACTTTTGTAGAAACTAGAATTCAGTGTTATCTTTTGAGGGTGAGAGGATGGAAGTGGTGGAGCCAAGATCCTGGGGAGAATAAAAGTCTGCCTCTGAAAAAAATGAGAAAAATTCTGGACAGGCAACATACGTTGCTTAGCAACACTGTGGCCTCATCCAAGTGAGACCATGAATGTTACTGTTCCCTCCACCTGGAAACCTCAAATTTTCTTTAGATACATCTCAAACATTATCTTTCTTGACCTCTGCAGATAGAGTTTCAGTACAAAGGACTTAGTAGATTCTTCTAAATGTGGCAGTTTTCATGGTGTATTGTCTGTATTTGTTTACAGTGTGTGTGTGTGGTCTGTGTGTCTGTGTGTGTGTGTATTCCACTATCTGTGAACTCCTTGGGAACTAGGACACTATTTTGAATGTATGTTTTGTTTTAATCATTTGGTTCTAATTGTATTATAAGTGCTGGCCAAAGTGTGACTAGGTCATTTTTTTGTGAGTGAATGAATGAAATGCTGTGAGAGTGATGGAGTTATTATCCCCATTTCATTGATTAAGACACAGAAATTCATAGAGGTTAAGTGACGCAGTCCGTGATCTCCCAACCAGGAAGAGTCAGTGATAACCCGGGTCAGCCAGAAGTCAATGATTAGCCAGGTCAACCAGGAAGTCAGTGATAGCCCAGGTCATCGTACATCTGCTTTCCTTCCTGTTATACTATGATTAAACTTCTCTCAAGACTAATAGTGGCTATCATAACAGCTCTTTAATATATATAGTCTCATTTTAAAAAAATACTTTCAAATGAAACAAGACGGGATCGGGAAGGAGACAAACCATAAGAGACTCTTAATCTCATGAAACAAACTGAGGGTTACTGGGGGGTGGGAGGGTAGGGATAGGGTGGATGGGTGATGGACATTGGGGAGGGTTTGTGCTATGGTGAGTGCTGTGAATTGTGTAAGCCTGATGATTCACAGACCTGTACCCCTGGGGCAAATAATAACAATAACAACAACAACCATAATAATAATAAAATAAATAAAATAATAAAAATACTTTCACGTTTGATTTTTTTGAGGCAGTACTCTAACAAGAAAACAAGGGTTGGTGAGATGAGCAATTTCATCATATCAACAAATTAAATAAGGTAACAGGTGAACAGAATATAGCCCAGGACCTAGCTAGGAAAGTGCTGGTTAAGAAGTGGTCAAGCTGAACCAGATTTCATGGCTCCAGAATGACAATCTAATGATCTTTCCCCTTTACAGGCTGCCTCCTTTGAACATGTTATACATGTATTTTTTTCTGTGCTGTGCACTGAGGGCAGCAGTTAATGATAAACCATGGTTCTTAATCGCCAGAACATTTTAGGTTTCTTGGAGTGAAGACTTTTATACACAAGAGTCACTTGGAAGGAAAATGAGCAACTTACTGTTAAATAGTTATTTGGCTTTATATAAGCATGTGTGTTATGGGAGATCCCTATAAGAATAGATCGGTGTGTCCAGAGTAGATGAGCTGGGAAATAAATAAAACAGGACGAAAATGGCACGGGGATGGCAGTGAGCACATCTGAGGAGAGGGAGCGATCTGATTAGAAGGGATAAATATTAAGCTCCCATTAGGAGGGCTTTAGGGCAGGATGATGGAAAATAGAGAATCAGCAAAGAGTTTGCAGCTGACAAACGACTTCATGAAAGTCATTTCATGAACGACTTCATGAAATTAGAATTTTAGAATGATTAATCTCACAGAGGAAAGTAGGACGAATTGGAGAATGGAGAGCAAAAGATTAAAATTAAGAGGGATTTACCACAGGGCACCTGGGCATCTCAGTCAGTCAAGCGTCCAACTCTCGATCTCAGCTCAAATTCTGATTTCTGGGTTGTGAGTTCAAGTCCTGCATTTAAAAAAAAAGTTTAAAAAATTTTTAAAAAGAGGGATTTATTGTAATCCAAGCATAGGATAATGAACTACTACTGTACGGGACAGGCACCTAAGAAAGCCAAAAGCTGGATTTGATGACCCATGAGCAGCAGTGAGGAGGTGAGTTCCAATGGACGACTCTAAGATGATAGCTTAGAAGCTAGTTCTGGAGGTGGAAGACACTGCATTATTCATTTCACCGACGGGGGTGTAAAATGTCAAAGCCATCATTCTATACATGAATCACTGCTCTACTACCTCATGAGTTAATATTGGGAAGGTTTGAGGATATCACTTTGTGCCTCTACAAAGAACCATTGTACTTTGTTGTAGTTTTTTTTTTTTTTAAAGATTTTATTTATTTGATACACAGAGAGAGAGATCACAAGTAGGCAGAGAGGCAGGCAGAGAGAGAGAGGAGAGAGGAGGAAGCAGGCTCCCTGCAGAGCAGAGAGTCCGACGCGGGCCTCGATCCCAGGACCCTGAGATCATGACCTGAGCCGAAAGCAGAGGCTTTAACCCACTGAGCCACCCAGGCGCCCTGTTGTAGTTTTTAAATGGACTTTGATTCACTATTTCTAATTAAGAAGGATATATACTTATTGTAAAAAATTTGGAAATTTGGAATATGTATCATTTCTGTTATTCATAAAGAATAACTGCTGATATTTTACCATTTTCCTTCAGTCTTTCGTTTGTGTGTGTGTGTACCAGGATTATATTGCTTTGCATTCTGCTTCTTCTTAAAATTATATCGTGAGCATTTTCCTATGTTGTTAAATATTTTTTTAAAAGATTTTATTTATTTATTTATTTGACGGAGAGACACAGCAAGAGAGGGAACACAAGCAGGGGGAGTGGGAGAGGGAGAAGCAGGCTTCCCGCTGAGCAGGGAGCCCGATGTAGGGCTCAATCCCAGGACCCCCGGATCATGACCCAAGCCGAAGGCAGACACCCAACGACCGAACCACCCAGGCACCCCCATTAAATATTTTTTAAACCTAATTATAAACATAGTGTGGTATCTCTATATGTGAATGTGGAAGAATTTTTTAACAACGCTTTATTTTCAACTTTCAGATTATTGCTGTCTTGTCACTTTCTCTCTAGTGATTATCCTTGCACATGAATCTTTAATCACACTTTTTTTTTAATTTCTTAGGTTAGAGTGTGTGGGTGGCTCTGTCAGTTAAGCATCTGCCTTTGGCGCAGAACATGATTCCAGGGTGCTGGGATCGAACCCTGCGTCAAAACAGGGAGCCTGCTTCTCCCTCTCCCTCTGCTGCTCGAATTGTGCTCTCTCTCTCAAATAAAAAAATAAATTCTTTAAAAAAAAAACAAAGTTAAAAAATTTACGATATGACAGAAAGGAAGAGAAACATATTTTGTTTCAATTTTTTTCCTTTGCTTGTGATAGTAGATAGTTTGTCATGGTTATTATATATCCAAGTTTTTAAGCTACTTTTAAGTGGAATATTAGTATTGCTGTTATTTATGAAGAAGTATTATTTTACATCATAAGGATATTAAAGTTTGTCTTATTTTTGCAAATATGATGTAATGAGTCATTTGTATTGGGGTTTTTATTTCTGATGACCTGAACATTTTCAGTATTTATGTAGTCACTTCTTTCACTGGTTTTATTCTTAAAATTCATATTTAACAAGATCAGTCGCATACAGATTGATATTTTTCTTTTTATGATATTTTAGAATATTCTAACTCAATATTTTTCAGTATATTAGGTGTATAATAATACAATCCCTCAAAGACTTTTTAAACATTATTTGTGATGCTTCCTTTATCCCATTACTATAGTATTAGTGTAGAATGCCTAGATCTGTTTTGTGTTTAATCTGATTGTATTCCATTGGTTCAACTGACAATCTGACAGTTCTTTTCTCAGTACCACACTGTATTTTAATACAGCTTTGTTATATGTTTACCACCTTAGAGTCTACAATCACTCCATATAGAGTGACAAATTCTGTAGACATTTCCAGCTATAGAATAGCTTATAGACGTACTTTAGAATTATTTAGTCAGTTCCTTTCATCTCATTCTTCTCCCCCATATGTATATATTTCCTTTTATTACTGGTTTAGTATCACATAAAACCCATTACTCTGGCATAGTGAATTGTATTTTCAGAGACTTGACATAAATGAAATTGCAATACATTATATACTACTTTTCCCCCAAAAAAATGAACCTCAGGGGGTTGAAAGTAGACAAAATGAATTTTTTAAGCTCACTTGGAATATTGAAAATGATTTTTTTAACTAATGAGTGTTGTGATTGTCATTATAAAATATGTATTTCTTTATGGATCTAAAAGATTACCCAATATAATTTTTTTTAGAGAGAGAGAGGAAGGGGTAAGAGGCAGAGGGAGAGGGAAAGACAGAGAGAGATTTTTAAGCAGGCTCCATGCCCAGCACAGACCTGGCACAGGGCTGGATCTCACAACCTTGGGATTATGACCTGAGCCGAAATTGAGTCAGACACTTAACCAACTGAGCCATCCAGGCACCCCCCAAATATAATTTTTAAATGGATAAAAATACTACACTATTAATGCTGAAGTAGGAGATTTATTTTATTTTTTATTTTTTTAGGATATTTATTTTAGATATAAGGTTTAAAAATTGGTGAGGAATCTACATGAAGTTTTTTGAGAGGAGGGGAAAACTCTAGTGTATTAACAGGATTTTATTAGGTCAATTAAATAGTGAATAATTTTCTGTTTTTGAGACTGAAATATGAAAGCCATTTGTAATAAAAGAACAGAGCAAAAATGCTGGACCAAAAATTAATACTGTAAACTTTATTTCACAATTATTGATATAAGCATTTCATAAGAACAGTTAAGTCTCAGATTTTGTCAGGGAGATATGAATGATAGATATCACGGCTTTGATAGCAGCAATCACAGTTTTTTATAGATCTGTTGTAACTGGCATTAGAAACTGATGATGTCACTGTTCGTAATACTGGAGGGGGTTTTCTGTTTTTTTGTGTTTTGGGTTTTTTTAGATTTTAGGCACATCCGGATATAGAGAGTCTCATGAGTCTAAGTAATATTCTTATTAATTGATTTAAGAAAAGCTGCTCTATGTTTCATTTTGTCAAGTTTCTTTTTGTTAACCTTTAATAGCTTAGATATATGCCATGCAAATTTATTTCACCATTAGGGTCCATCCAGCGAGAATTCTAATAGCATTTATCTTTAATGTTGATCATGAAAATAACCAGGGTCTTCCTATTCAAGTCTGCAAAGGAAACAGACTATGATTTTAGAAAAAAAAAACATATTTAAGAAAGCTTTGGTTCTGGTGAGGAATAAGCAAGGAGTATAGGAAAATTCAGAGTTTACCACTAAAGGTTTTTGGGCTTTTTTTGGCCTTACTAAATTTTACGGAGAGTACTAGATTAGAGTTATTATGTAATAAGTAATGTTATTTTATATTATGTTGCCATGTATGGGACATAAATCTAACTCATTTTTTCAGTGCCCTTTTAAATGCTTAATGAGCAGAAGCCAGAACAATGGGTTCATTTTCTTAAAAACGAAAGAAGGAAGGAGAGAAGGAGGCAATGAGGGAAGGCAAAGAGGAGGAAGGAAAGAAGGAAAAATTGGAGATGAGCTAGTCCTTACAAATGGCAGAAGTAATGTATCTAAATTGACTTCATCTTTCTGTTTTTCACTCACAGCCAAAATTCCATCAAACTCACACACACACACACACACACACACACACACACTCACACACACACACATCCCCCCGCCCCCAAACAAATAGACAAAACAGAAAAAGAATTGTATTTTCCCACACTAACCTAATTTATTTGTTAACATTATGGCATGATCCTTGTGTTAGAGCCCCTGCAATACGATTTACTTCTGACTTGTATTTTGGATCACGGCACGATCATGGTGGAACGGTCCAAGTGTTAGCTTTCTGGGCAGTGATCTACCATGGTTGATAAAGAGAATGGCCTGTTGCTAAATGTACCATTTACAGATTTACCTCAAATATTAGTTTCTGAGAGCTGGCATCATAAATTACCACAAACAGTGTGGCTTAAAACAACAGAAATGTATTCTCTCACAGTTCTGGAGGCCAGAAATTGAAATCAAGGTTTCCTCTGGGCCATCCTCCCTCCAAAGGCTTTACAGGAGAATTTGTCCTTGGCTTTTCCAGCATCTGGCAGATCCAGGCTTTCGTTGGCTTATGGCTACGTAAGTCCAGTGTCAGCCTCCTGCTCCATATGGCCTCTCCTCTGTGTGTGTGTCTTCTTACGAGGATATTTGTCATTGGATTTATGGCCCACTCAGATAACCCATGATGATCTCATCTTCAGATTCTCAGCTAATTACATTTGTAAAAACCCCTCTTCCAAATAAGGTCACATTCATATGTCCTGGGGCTGGGTAGGGGGGTAAGGGCATGGACTTATCTTTTGGAGGGCCCCCACTGAACCCGCTAAACCTGTATTGGTCATTAAGGATCAGATGCCTTGTGATGAGTAGATATACCCAACATTATGTTCTCTACATATTTTTGTGAAAGTATAGTAACATCTTAGTGAAGAACTAACGAGAACTATAAAGTGCTATGTAAATTCTACACATTATTAAATGTGCAAAAATTATTTTCATGCCTGTCGCATTATAAAGTTCTTGGATTCTAATACCAGCATCCTTTTTATTGGAAGTGATGATGACCATACCCACAAAATATTGAATTCTAAACTGTAGTTTCTGTCCATTGTATCTTCTACTTGCTTCAATCACTTTTTTAAGATTCTATTTATTTACATATTTACATATAAATATGTGTGCTTTTACATATTTTCCATATAAAATATGTAAATATGTGCATATTTATACTTATACCTATTCCTAATCCAAAAATAGACTGTAAATATTGAGAAACATCATATAAAGCACATACCCTAGGTGTGTGCAGAGAAAAAGCTCATTTCCTCTTGAGAAAAGCTAATTTATTATATATAAATATATATTATATAAATAGTTATATATTTTAAAAATACATATAAATATATATTTATCCATCTATAAAAATAAATAAAATGGCATCTATATGCCACTCACACTATAGTTTGAATATATTTCTGTGTCATTTAGACAGTTTTTCTTACCCTTCACAGTGTCTTAGTACTCAAAAATGAGTACATCTTATAAATTGTCATGTTGAAGGGTACTGTCAAATTTTTATCTCCACAGAAAATCATTTTAGTACTATGTAAATTTACTGTGAATTAGTTTGTGGAAATCTGAAGTATACGAGGTGTACAATAACCAAAATGGACACTTACGATAGGCAATATTGCCATAATTTACAAAGGAGCAATGTTCTTGCTCACGGTATTCTTCTAAAATACCCCTTTCAAACTCGTCTGCTCTAGTCATAGTCTGGGTCATTGTTTCTCAGTCTTTACAAACAGAGAATCGAGACATCAGAAAGGAGGTAGTTTTTCCATCCTGTAATCACCGTCTCTATAGTCATCAGTTTTTAACCTTTTCCACAGAAGGATCATATCAGGAAAGGGAAAGTTTCGATCGCTTCCTGATTCCAGCATGAAACATCTACCTAAAAATAGCTTGGTCTTTTACCTCACGAAGTTCCCTTCCTCTCTCTCCCCACACATCCTCACATCGTTAGTCATCCTGAGTCATGTTTGTAAACACTAGAAAGCTCTTTTTTTGCCTCATTCTCACGCAATTGATCCACAGTATGAAATTTTGGTTTTCTCTTGGTGTTGAAAAATCTTTTTTTTTTTTTTTCCTCAGGGGTACAGGTCTGTGAATCATCAGGCTTACACCTTTCACAGCACTCACCATAGCACAAACCCTCCCCAATGTCCATAACCCGCCCACCCTATCCCTACTCTCCCACCCTCCAGTAACCCTCAGTTTGTTTCGTGAGATTAAGAGTCTCTTATGGTTTGTCTCCTTCCTGATCCCATCTTTTTTGATTTTTTCCCTCGGTGTTGAATAATCTTGAATGAATAATTGTGAAAGTGCCAGACAAGAAATAAACTGTATAATTCAACTGACCAGGAGGTAAAAAAGGAGATAGTGATAAAGTTTCCTTAAATTTCCTCAAATTTCAAACTAGAATATCTATATAAATATAATAATATTGTATAATAAAATACAATTTTTTAGTAAAATATATTATTTTCCTACTAGTTTATGCAACAACTGCTTTAATATACATTAAATCCTTTGTTCTCCCAGATTTTTATTGTAAATGGCATTGAAAGTTGATCAATGTAAAATTCACAACATTCCAGAAGGATCAAGAACAGTGAAAGTTCAATGTATATTTTTCTATTAATTTAAGGTGCTATTTTAAATATAAATATTTAAAATATAAATTATATTATTAAATATAAATAAATGAGTTTTTAAAAATACATCATCTCATTTAATCCTCATAGCAATCCTGAGGAGGATAATGGTATTAACTTTACATACAGTGATAGAAAATAAGTTGCTGAGAAATAAGAAACAGGTGGAATGTAGGTGATTGGGAGCCTACTATTTCAGGGATAGTGAACAGCCTGGTCCCTGTTTGGTTGGTTGGTTGGTTCTTATGATTCCCATGGTGCCATTAGGGGAATATCACTACATACATACCGCAAAATAATGTCTTCCCTATTGACTTGTGGTGGCTACATGGTGTGTCTCAGACCACCCAGCTAGCAAATCAAGGTGTCTGTGTTTGAGGTGGGCCTTTCAGACTCCACGGCCCTGGCATGAAGCCATCCCGCACATCCTCTGCCTCTGTCATACTGTACCATGATATCTATTTTTATCTTTCCCATTGATCTATGATCTTCCAGGATTCAAAGACAGCCAAGTTGTGCCTAGAACATAGAACATAATTATAGAATGAATTAATGTACCCTCGGAGGGAATAGTCCACAGGTACTGCAAATCTCATGGTGAATACTTTTTTCATAGCATTTACTACAGTTTTAAGCAAAGGAGTTATTTGATTATTGTTGCTCACTCACCAGGCTATAAATCCCATAATGACAAGAGTTTCATTCACTGTGATGTCCCCACCTCAGCATGGAGCTTTGATCTGCAACTAACAGTTATCACTGAATAAATCAATGTGATGACAAAGAGTAGTTAAAATAATGTAAGATTGTAATGATCATTTCCCTAAAACCTCATTGCTATGGGACTTTCTCTGTACCTGTCTCTCTTTCTTCTTCCTTTTCTTTTCTTCCTTTTCCCCTTCCATCTCTTCTCCTCTATTGACATTTATTTATCAAACTTCTGTATAGCAAGTGATAGGTGTCCATCACTGTTCTAAATACTGTACGGACATTATTCTAATGGCAATCATGAGATATACATTATTGTTATCATACTCATTTTATATTTGAGGCTATTGAGTGTAGCGACATGAGGGAACATGCCTGTGGTCCCACAGCTTTTAAACTCAGGCAATCAAGCCCCGGAGTCTGCCCTTTTACTAGTAAGTTTGCTTCTTATTTTTCCCACTACCCCCTAAGCTGTACATAAATATAAATAAGCTTATTTATGGCATCTCTCCATATTAATTTATGCTTTTTTGTTTAGATCCAATACTGCGTGTGTGTGCTTACCCACTGCACTCATCAGCCTTGATGCAGAAACACACCTAAAATCTCGGTGACCAACAACAAACATGTATTTCTTGGTCATGTTTCATGTCAGCAGCTACAGATGAACTGCTGTTGTTCTGTCTAGGTGTCCTCTCATTCTTCTGGGGATGTATAATTCTCTTACTGGGAGAGGAGCTAATAGGTGGAAACCATCACACAATCTGCCATGCCCATTAACTAAACTCTTGGTTTCCCTGTCTGGCCCACTGTTGGCCACTACACATATAACGTTCTGAGTCCAGAAGTTAAATTCTTTTCATAAACATAAGCCAAAAAAGAAAAAGCTGATTCAGAGTAACTCAAATATATTTGTATACATAAAATTTACTACTTTTACTTGGTTGTGTTGAGAAGGTACAGGTGAAAATTCAGTACCAGAGTGTTCCTCATTTTGCTTCATCATTCTTTGACTCTGAAGGGTTAAAAAATGTTCATATGGTTTATAAATAGTCAGAGCCCTAATGTGTTTTTTTCCTCTAATAGTTATATCACTATAATTTCATTCAGTTCAGTTCATCAGTAAATTTTCACATGCCTCCTATGGAACTAGCTCTATGCCAAGAACTAACATAATAGCAAGTTTGTTTATAGAGTGCTTTTGTAATTTTTTTCAGATTAATGAGCTTCTTTAGAGCTTCATTGTTCATTTTAGCAAGGAGCACATTGCTAGCACACAATTAACATCTGATGAATATTGAATGATGGCCAGACCAAATGTATAAATGAAAGCTGAAAAATCCCAAATGCATCTTTACCTCTCCTTCGTAGGAACTTCTACTTGCAGAAAAGTGGGCCAAAATGAACAAGCTCCCTTTTCCAAAGATTGATCCTCAAGTGTTTGATCGAGAGGGACTGAAGGAGTGCTATGTCTTTAAACCCAAGAATCCTGATATGGAGAAAGATTGCCCAACTATCATCCACTTTGTTCTGGCCAACATCAACTTCAGAAAGTACAAGGCTCCAGGTATGTGGGGAATAAATTATATTCTGTAAAGTAGAAATCTGGTAAGGAGCAAGATGGATATTTAGCGGGCTTATAACAGCACTCGATGTACTAGCTACTACAATTTTGAATGCTTCCCTTACCTTGATAAATAGCTCCTATCCTGAGACCTCAGATACTTCCCCTCTTTCTCCCAACAAGATTCCCTGAGTTCTTCATAATTCAGAAACTGATTCATCAACAACCGGCTCAATAAAAATCTCTGGGGCTTGGGCGCCTGGGTGGCTCGGTGGGTTAGAGCCGCTGCCTTCGGCTCAGGTCATGATCCCAGGGTCCTGGGATCGAGGCCCGCATCGGGCTCTCTGCTCGGCGGGGAGCCTGCTTCCTCCTCTCTCCTCTCTGCCTGCCTCTCTGCCTACTTGTAATCTCTCTCTCTCTGTGTGTCAAATGAATAAATAAAAAAAAAAAATCTTTAAAAAAAAATAAAAAAAAAATCTCTGGGGCTTTACTCAAAACTGGGCTTATGTTTGTTCTCGTTAATTGGTGCTCTTGTCATAGGGATTATTAAATATTTTGAAAATTACCCTTGCAAGGGATCCCTTGTTTCAGAGCAAATCATGTAAAAACTCTGGGAACTTTAAGTGACCACAGGATTAATATATCCAGCCATACAACCTGGTCATTTCAGATTGCTTTGTTATGTTTCCTAGAAAAAGAGAATCAAGTTCAAGGCACAGTTGTCCTGTTTTACTACACCCAGAGTCTATAGTTTCTTCTATATCCTGGAAAATAGTGAGTAACAAAAGGAGATCTAGAGATTGATGGGCAGCATATGCAAGGCCTAAAAATCATATTATCCTTGGACGAGAAAGTGCAGTTATGATAGGAAAGATAGTCATGGCAGATTTGACATGGGATGGTGGAGAAGAAAGTGATCTTCCAGATGGTGGAGGAAGACAGAGAAAGGATCAGTAGGAAGGAAGGTTATTACAAGTCATAATTCAAAACAAGAGAAGGAAGAATTGGTGAGCATTTTTAGTTATTGAAAGTAGAGTACTTGAAATCTAGAAAATTTTCTGTCACTGTTAATTCTCAAGGAGAGATAGGGGATTCCTGTGGCATGAACAGAGTTAGGTAATGTTTGGTTTGGATTCCCCCAGAAGCAGATTCCAGGAAAAGAATTCGAGTGCAGACTGTTTATTTGAGTGGACTGGGGAATGTTACTAAGGATGTAGGGAAGGGATAAAGGACGGTAGACGACCAAAGATGTGTGAGTAAGCCAACTACCCTGAGGAGCATTTGATCCTGTTGGGAAGGCCTAGGAAATGGAATAGAAACTATGTTCCAGAATCATCCTTCCCATTCATACCGCAAGAGGCAAGGAAACTGGGGTATTTCTATCCTAACTTCCTAGAGCCTTTGGTTGACTGCTGCCTGGGGCACAGTGTTATTTACCAGAATTTACATCCTGCTGCTAGAGAGCAAAACAGCCTCCCCCCTGTTGCAGGATGGGGTAGAAAGATGCAGAAGCGGGCAATTGCAAGTTTCCCAGGCAGAACACCTGGATATCCCAACCCAGGGAATATGGGTGGGAGCACAACAGTCTATACCACAGATCCCATGACCCCAGTGGGGGCTCCCTATGTTATGTTTACAGCTATTTGTATGTTTTCTTTTGGGGGGGTTTAGAGGTATTTTGCTGTTTTCAAAATCACACCATTTGAGACTCTTTTAATATTTAGGTGTTCTGAGAGACACTAAAGAAGAGAAAGAGATAGCAGATTTTGATATTTTCGATGACCCCGAATCACCGTTTTCCACCTTCAACTTTCAATATCCAAATCAAGCATTCAAAAGGTTGCATGATCTCATGCACTTCAATACCCTGAACAACATTGATGTAAGTATCTCCTGTGATCATTGATAATGTCACATACTTCATATCACATGCACATAGCAATACCTTTTTAATTCATTAAAAATAAAAATAAGATTTATGATTCATACCACCCAAATTGTACCATTTTATTTTTGTACATTACTTTTTAACTCTCCAGAAGAACCCTAAAAAAGTCACAAATAAGAAAAAGTAATCCCTCTAACTTGGCAGAGTCCATATTTTATACGATTATTTGATTGAAGGATTGGTTAATACTCAGCTTCTTTCCCGAAGTATCTAAGGTATTCGTCATCTGATAAAAATAATTATGAGTAGGAAGAACAGTGATAAGAAGGAAATAGAAGAGTAGGAAAGTGAGTGTAACCAGAAATGTAGTCAATCTGCTAAAATATCACGAGTTTTCATAGATACACTCATGCTTTTAAATGCCTTTAGTTTTGTAGATATTGGGGATGTTGCCAAAAGTAGCAGCCTTCCCAGTTTTAGTCCATGAGATATCAAGTACACTGCGTTAGGGACTTCAGAAACAAGTCCTTCTCTTCACTTAGGTCATCCCTAACCCCAGTATATCTGCTGCTAAGATTCTGTGACTGTGTGAAATTCTGTGATCTCTAACTCACCACTTAAGAACACTGTTGGGTAACTGGAATCCCGTTGGCTTGTAGTTACAAATCACAGTGTCTGACAGATTATTATCCATTGTGAAAGCCCAACTTCATTAGCCTAGCTGGATTTTGCACATTAAAAAAAAAAAAAGAGTAAAAGAAAAAGAAATTAATTGAAGAGGGAAAGGTTTTGTATCTGATTTGCCAGTCTTTTTGGATACTTTGCAAATGGTGCCAAAGAAAGCATGACATATGGATGAGGGTCCTGTATTTATGGGATTAGTTTTCTAAATATATTTTTTCTTTTTGCTTTTATCTTACACTCAGTGGTCATCTGAAATCCATATGCTGTGCTGAAAATTTAAAGACTATTAAGAGAAAATCAGTATGTTAATCTATGATTTATAGGGAGTGAACAGACATTCTCAAGATAGAGATTTGTGTTTTATAAAACCCCATGCTGTCAAAAGAGAACTAAGAGAAAATATCAGAAAAATCCTATTTCTACTATGAAACTAACAGACTCAAAACAATGTATTCCTTAGGATGAAATGTATTAAACTTAATCAGTTGTCCTCAAATGAAAAAAAAAAACAGACTGTAGGAATATATAAATATCCTCTCAGACTTGGAAAAATAAAAGGATACACATACATACATACATATATATATATTTATAAGTATATCTATATATGTACATATCTGTATATATTATAGATGAGTGTGCATGGATAGATAACTATATCTGTAATTTAAACAACTACATTTTTCTCATTGTTTTTCAGGTCTGGTTTATATAAAACCTGCTAAGCTATTTGCTATAAAGAATGATATAGTTCTGTTTATATATTCTTCAAAGCAGTTTGTTTGACACATAGATGAAAAAGTAAAAGCCCAAGCAAAAATGGATTAAATTCCAAAATAACTTTCCTGACATACCGCTCATCAAACATTAATTAGTAAAGCAGGATTTAATTGCTTCCAAGAACTTCTCTGGCATGATGTGTAGGGAAAAGGCCATGGGCTTTATATCTCATTTAGATCTCAGATGGGCCACTTGTGTGACTTTGAATAAGCTACTTAGAATGTTTGGGCCTCAGTTGCCTTATCTCTGAAACAGGTATAAGAACCCCTGTCATAACAGCAATAGTGAATCCTCAGGTGACTTATGAACAGTCAGAAGCTGCTTGATGAATGGGAAACATACCTATGTGTGTCTATATCCTATACCAGGATGAATACACCCAAGACCTTTGCAAATGCCCAGAATTAATAATATAGGCAAGTCTATACAGGTAATAGCAGCCTAGGCAGTAAATTTTGGGGCTTGGAGGTTGCATGAATGAATGTAAGTTTTCTCTTAAATTATATGACCACTGAGACTTGTGTTCAAGTGATTCGTGGTATGTGTGTGTGTGTGTCTGCATGCATGTACATTTCATACCCAGGTAGGAATTCCAGTGTTCACTGGTGTTTTGTCTCTTTTTTGATGACCCTTCCCAAACCCTCGCTTCTAACCAAGAAAACATTTTATCAGAATCAAAAGCTTCTTGATAAGTGATTGATAAATGAAGACCAACAAAACTGCCAGGTAAAATGCCAGAGAGCTCTTTCGGCTCAGTCAGTAGCTAAATCACTCATTCCCACACCATCTGAATAGAGTACCTTACTAATTCACACCTCAGCAAGGCAGCAAACCTAACTACTTGCTGCGGGCTGTCAGAGCTGCTTGCAAATTGTGAACCCTGGGAATGTAAACTCTTCTAATGCAGACCCCTACTGCCAACTCCAGAGAAGACAGTTTCCACATGTGTGTCTTTTCTTTTTTTTTAAGATTTTATTTATTTATTTGACAGAGAGAGAGATTACAAGTAGGCAGAGAGGCAGGCAGAGAGAGAGGAGGAAGCAGGCTCCCTGCTGAGCAGAGAGCCCGATGCAGGACTCGATCCCAGGACCCTGAGATCATGACCTGAGCTGATGAAGGCAGAGGCTTTAACCCACTGAGCCACCCAGGCGCCCCAGGTTTTCATCTTCAGTTAACTTAACATTTTATTCTGAAAAGGCCACCCTGTCTCCAACAGCTGTATGCTTCTGTTGCTTTATTTTCTCCAGAGATCCTAGCTGGCCTGCTTGGCTGAACCTAAATTCTCATTCATCTTTAGAGAACTTGCGCTCTGTTTCTGCTCTCGTCCTGACAGCAGCCTGGGTTTCTTGTCAGGATCAGGTTTTGGCACTTACTCAGTCCTCCCAAATTCCTTCTCACTGAGCATTGCCTCAGTTCTTTTACAATGGTGGTATTTGATGCTGGTGGGTGGTTTTTGTTTTTGTTTTTGTTTTTTAAGAAACTTAACATAGAAACGTAGAGTGACTTACACCAATAGACATGTGGTATGCAGGAAACGCAGAGGCTTTGGAGTCAGACCAAATTGGGTGTTCAAATCCTTGCTTCCTCCCTCTTGGCTGAGTGACCTTGGACACGTTGGCTAACTTCAAAATTTTCCTTTCCTCGTTTGTAAGGGGAAACAGTGATGCATATCCTATAAGACCAGGGTGAGGATTAAGTAAAATAATATAATTTAAGGGCGTAGCATGTAAGACACACTCAACCAATTGAAGCAGCTAATATGATAATGATAATAATATCAGTGTTCATATTGTCTTCTGCTTTGAATTAGAAATCTGAAACCCTTTAAAAACAATAACTTGCCTTATTTACCTCTTGGATCCTCCAGAGACGCTCATCTCAATGCCTGGCACCTAAAAGAAATATGCAGTAAAATTTTCATGAATGATTTTTAAAATGCTGTTGACTTATTGGCTGAAATTGTTGAAGAGTTGGAGGTGATAGGAAGAAGAGATAGCAAGGAGGCAGGTCTATGAGTTGGAGGCAGGATTTCTGACCACGTAGACTTTCTAGGCCATGTATGCCTGGGCCTGGAGTGTGGCTACACGCTCTCCTCATAAACCACCACTTTGATCTGGAGAGAGTGTGGCTCTGAGAGCTCCTTTCCCCGGACCTTGTTGATTCAGCACTCACAAGAAAATGGACTGTTATGCAGTCCCATTCATTCAATTTATTAAATCAGTAGGCATATTCTAAGAACAGGCTAAGTGTCAGTTTATTTAGTATATGCCAATAGCGCATAATAATGAGCTTTTAAAATTCTTTCTCAAATAGTTCTACAAAGTGTTAACTACTAGATGCTAATTAAGATGAGGAAAAGTGGGGTGCCAGGGTGGCTCAGTCAGTTAAGCATCCGACTCTTGATTTCAGATCAGGTCAAGATCTCAGGGCCATGAGACGGAGCCCCACAGTGAGCTCCATACCTGGGCATCGAGCCTACTTGTGTTCTGTCTCTTCCGCTCCCTCTGCCCTTTCCCCACCCCTGCTTGTGTTCTCTTTCCCTCTCAAAAAATAAATTAATTAGTAAATGAGAAAAAGTATATATCCAGAAGTACTTGTACTTAATTCTTAATTTATTGATTTATCATCATCATAATAGCATTTAGGTACAAGTTCAAGTTTTTATCTTTTAAAAAGTAATTTAGAACTTATTATATATCATGGCCTAATATGTGAGGCCCCAATTCATCTACCTTTAATGCTGCCTATTATCTCCTTCCATCTTATTTTTTCATTAATTCAACACATATTTATTGAGTATCTACTGTGTCAGGTACTGTTTTAGTAACTAAGGATACACCATGCACAAAAGAAAAAGAACAAAAAAAGTTTTGAGTGTTTAACATAAGCTAGATATTTTCTCCTCAACCATTTAATTCTGAAAACTAGCCCCTGAGGTAGGTATCTTTATTTATATGTGAAGAAACTGAGTCAAGGGTAATGGAGGCAGATGGCTGGAGGTCGTCACACGGTCATGTGGGGAGCCAAGACGGGGTCGCTGGTTTTTCCTCACTCTTTCCCACTTTTGAACCATCTGTTTCTCAGGCAGCCTTATTTCCTACTGTTTTCCAAACACAGTATCCTTTCTAGCCAGGCCAGTTCCCAGATGCTTCCTCCACATGCCTTGATCTCCCATCTTCAGACTTTTTACAGGATAATCTTTCTACTGAGAATGCCCCGTCCGTCCACCGCACTCACCGAGTCACCTATCCTTCCACGCATCCCATTGTCGCCATGAGTTGAACTTTGTTGAATTCAACCTTCCGTGCATTCATTACTTTTACAAATATTTACGGTTCCCCTTCTGTGTTCTAAGTGCTGTGATCAAAACCGACAAGATTAATAATGATAAGGCCCTTGCTTTCATGACACTTCGATTTTTATTGGACAGGCAGACATTTGCTGCCAGATTAATTTAGACTAGAATATCTTCTTGTATTCTTTCATATTTGTAGTTTTTATTTCTCTTTCAAAATATATGGTAACTTCCTCATTGGAGTCATTTTTAATTTTCTGTTGTGGGAATTCAGTATTTGCTTATGGCCTGCTTCTAATCTCACATCCCTAAGTTTGTTCCTTTTTGGAAGACGATCACATTTTACATGTTTCCTTTTCTCATTCTCTGCCTTTCTCATCATAGTGAAAGAGTCTGGATCAACCTTAGGAGGCTATTGATGGGCACCCGTGAAGGAGGCCGGGGGCGGGGGGGGGGNAGAGGTTCGAGAGAGGAGGGCTGCTGTAGGGTACCACGGAAGGGAAGGATTTAGAATCTCAACGAATTTCAGGGAGGAATGAAAGAGGAAATTAGATATAAACACTATTGAAGATTACACCTTGTATCATTTAAAAAATAGGAAGATTCGAAGAGGGCATATTGCTTCTTTGGATACATGGAGCTGTACAATGTATCATGCCAGGAGGTTTGGATTTAGCACTGATGTAGGATTGAGCTTAGCTTCTTCTGTTTATATCATAGAATTAATAAATCACAACCAAAGGCTGTGTTCTGCTGCAATCCGAAAAATTGGGGCAATGGTTTCACGGTGTTAATATGCCACCTAGTGGTTCAACTTGCACATTCTAATTGCATATGATTTGCGTTTTTTTCAGTTAATAAATGTAAATATTTGTTTTCCTTTATATTAATGGCTTGTTTACTAGAAACACCTGCCAAGGGCCACTTATGAGAAATCCAGTAGTTCATGGTATTTATATTGCTGAATTTTTTATGCTTATGAATTCATTATAAAGAGATCGATAGCAGTCATTATTAATATAATTTGTGTGTGTGTGTGTGTGTGTGTGTGTGTGTGTGTGTGTGTGTGTTTATATTTTAAAGCTTTTTAGGTATTTGGAAAGAAAAGAGTTGATTTTTATTTGACTTGGGCATTTCTCTGCAATGAGGGTTCCTGTGTCTTGTGCTGGTATGGTGAAGACACCACCTGAAAATTTGCTGAAGTAACATCTAGAAAACAGGGAGATTATAAAAGAAGATGTGGGGGGGGGGATGCCTGGGTGACTCAGTGGGTTAAGCATCTGCCTTCGGCTCAGGTCATGATCCCAGGGACCTGTGATCGAGCCCTGCTCACTTGCTTACTCCCTCTCTCTCTCAAAGAAATAAATAAAATCTTAAAAAAAAAGAAAAGAAAAGAAAAAAGAAGATGTAGTAAGGGCACATTTGATAGCAGAGTTGATTTGTTGACTTTACCATATAATAAGCTCGTAATTAGATATACATTGTGTGTTTATTTCTAGTAAACTTCACAGCCTCATATCCAAATTAAAGCTCCTGCATTTTCACACATATGGTCAGTTAAAAAATAACAATAAATAGATGATAGTTGTGGAACGTGCTGAGTATTGTACAAAGTACTTCATATAAATGGTCTCCAATCCCCACAAAAAACAAGACTAATATTATTATTCCCGCTTTAAAGAAGACAAAACAGTTTCAAGGATTTCAGTGAATTCCCTTGATCTCGCATGGCCAAGAAGTGATTAGGCCTGGAGGTCCTTGATCAAGGTCTTCTTCATAGGTCTGAAGCCTCTTCTGTCACCATAGAATTCATTCTTTCTCCCTCACTCATGGGGAAAATGGGCTCAGCAAATACCTGCTTTACTTAAAAGACTCAGTAACATTTGAGCCCATAAGACAATTATATATACAAACATGTATAATATGTTTTATAAAATATACTCTATAATTTAAAAATCATAAAGAAAATAAAGGTGTCACATTTCTGTGATGAATCCCTCTTTCCAGAATACAACTGTTTGTTGTTTAAAGTTCCTGTTAGAGAATTAGACAGGCCTGCCCATCGGGTCCAACATAAAGTCTCAGAAAATTAGCTGCATGTTAGCACCACCCAGGTCACATATCTCTCTCCTCCAGGCATTGAACCCGGCTTACCCAGTGACACTGGATGTGGACAGGGGAAAACCCCTCTACACATCTCCAAGGCCAAGTGAGCCACTCTAGCTCTGGATGGGCGGGGGCCTTGGGTCCTAAGCTGCTCGGGCTTGCCAAGTAGGGCAGAGAACTGGAGCACGTGTGGATAGTACCTTAATCTTGTTTAACAATCCCTGGGGTGGAGAATAAAGGGAATTGTAAAATAGTCCCTGTGATTTTCTTCTGTGCCCTCAAACTTCTAGTTCATCGGTTAAGATGAAATCCTATAGTCGTGACCTAGGGAATGGAGTCTTCCTGATTTTGAAAGGGTTCCAAAGAAGCAACAGAGCCAAAATTAATATACAGGCCTCTCTTCCAAAGCCCATTCCCATTGCTCTGCAACAACGGCTTCAACCAAATTCCAAATCTTGTCTTCTTTCCAGAAGTTCTTCACTAGGTGAACTTCAGAAGAGAATATAATTGGAATAGTAGTTCTTGGAGTTTGTGGTCCCCATTAATTTGAGTATTATGAAAATTGGTCTGAATAAGAAAGTCATCAATAAAATCACAAAGTGTGGTATTTTCTAGATACGGGACATCCGTGTTTTATAACTGTGTTTGTTTAGCTGAGAAAGCAGGGCGATTCGTCAGCAATACGGGCTTTTCTCCTTAGGCTTAGAGAAAGTCTTCTGCTCCCCTGTGGTCCCTCATTTCTGCTTGTCCACGAACTGTAAAGAACATAAATTCTACATTTAGTAGTTCCTTATTCCTTCTCTCTTATCACCTCCCCCATTGAAAACCAAAATAAATATAAATTTACCAGGTTGCACACAATTTATTTTCAATTTTATCAGCACAAAATCCAGAACACTCCCAGAATAGTTCTTTCTCTGTCTGGGGAAGGTAGACCGTCCAGATAGGAGCTTAACAGGAGTGTAATGGTGGGATGTTGGATTTAAATATACACATGCATGACTGAGAGATTTCTCTATTTCATAAAGAAGACTATAATAAAAAGATCAATTAGGTTTTGTTTTGACCAAACAAATGTTTACATGAGTTTAGAGCAATACTAATTATACATCTTTTCCCTCTCTTTGCAGGTGATAAAGAACGCCATAGTTGAAAGCATTGAATACAGAAGACAGAATCCATCTCGCTGCTCTGTTTCCCTTAGTAATGTTGAAGCAAGACGATTCTTCAACAAAGAGTTTCTAAGCAAACCCACAGCATAGTCTGTGCAGTGGAAAGGGCAGCAATTTCTGATGCTTAGGCAGTTTGAAATTCCATTACAACTGGATTTAAAAGCATAGTACTGATCACAAGAGACTGGCTGGTACTCAAAGTTGCAGTTATTTAGCTGCGTGAGAATAATACCATTATAAATTTGTTAGGTTGCCAGATGATGTGATTATGTAAAAAATACTCAGCTACATTTTCTGTCTGCATAGATTTTCTGATGCAAATGTAGGGACATATACTGTAATTTTCGATATTCCTCACCAACTATCTTTTATGTCCTCTTTTTTAAAAAAAAATGTTTTCTTTTTAGAATATTTAACAGTTCAGTCTCAATAAGTACGACTTTGCATTGTGTATAAATGTTATTCACTGACTGGATTTATTCATACCATGAGACAACACTATTTTTTATTTATATACACATGTATACATATACCAAATAAATACATATGCCATTAGCATGAGATAACTGAGTCTTTGTTTATTTTTAATGGAGTACTGCACTGTAAATGAAAGATTCTCATACTCATAGCTTTCAAACACAAAAATTGTTACGCCTAAATGGTAATGTGAAACTTATTTTAAATCGTGGTTATTTTTCTTAAAGGAAAAAGCATGTATTTTTTTTTTTTAAGATTTTGTTTATTTTTTGACAGAGAGAGAGAGAGACAGCGAGAGAGAGAACACAAGCAGGCTTACCACGGAGCAGGGAGCCCAATGTGGAGCTCAATCCCAGGACCCTGGGATCATGACCTGAGCGAAAGGCAGATGCTTAACAACTGAGCCACCCAGGTGCCCTGCATGTATCATTTCTTGAACAAACACTATATCTTTATTCAGCAAGTAGAAAAAAAATATAACCTCTTCTAGTTTACTATTTTACTTTGAGATTATGTTGGACAGTTTGTCTACCAGAGAGCAGTTGACCTCAGAGAAAAATTCAGAAGAGTAGCAAGGGTTGTTATCTACAAGACATGTCTTAGGGACACTCTGTACTGTATGACTGTGGTTTCAATTACCATTGAACCACGAAGGTTCAGGGTTGGTGTAAACAAGGAGAAACTAACATAGTAAGGAAACTTATTCATCCTGTTTATTATTGGTCACCTCCACTGAAATGTAAGGTCCTCGAGGACTGGTCTTTTTGTCACTTTGTCCACTGCTGCATCCCAGATCCTGCAGCATGTTCGATGGTCTGTAGTGGGCACTAATTTGTTGTAAATCGACCAAGGAAAGTATGAGCGTTCAAGTGTTCCCTTCTTCAGTATTGTTTGTTGTCTTTCCTCATAGGTATAAATATGAATAAAAAATGAGAGGAAAAAAGACAAATGAATAAAAAGGTTAAAGAAAGGTAATTCAAAGAAAGAAGAATGAATATCCTATTATCTCAGCACCATTTATTGAAGAGACTGTCTTTTCACCTTTGAGTGTTCTTGGCCTTGTCAAATATTAGTTGATGGTATAAGCTTGGGTTTATTTCTGGGCTCTCCATTCTGTTCCATTGGTCTATTTGTCAGTTTTTATACCAGTACCATACTGTATTGATGACTGTAGCTTTATAGTATAGCTTGAAATCAGGAACCATGTTGCCTCCTGCTTTGTTCTTTGGATTCCTTTGACTATTTGGAGTCCTTTGTGGTTCCAAATAAATTTTAGAGTGTGTTTTCTTCTTTTGGAATCTTGATAGGGATTGTACTGAATCTACTGATGGTAGATTTTGGCAGTGTTGACAGGATACCTTCCTATTTATTTGTATCTTTTATTTTTTTCATCAGTGTCTTGTAGATCAGAGTAGAGATTTTTCACCTCGGTTTAATTTATTTCTAAGTATTTATTTTTGATACTACTGTTAATGGGATCAATTTCTTTTTTTTCTCAGAAAATTTGTTGTTAGTGTATAGAAACACTACTGATTTTTGTATGTTTATTTTGTATTCTGAAACTTTATTTTGTATAGTACAATGGAATTCATTGATTGAGTTTTTTTTTTTGGTTGCATCTTCAGGATTGTTTTATAAAATTGTTTTATAAAATCATGTCATCTGCAAAGAGAGACAGTTTTACTTTTTCCTTTCCAATCCTGATACCTTTTCTTTCTTTTTCTTGCCTGATTGCTCTAGCTAAAACTTCTAATAGTATGTTGAATAACAGTGGTGAGAGTAGACACATTTGTCTTGTTCCTGATCTTAGAAGAAAACTTTCAACCATTTACCACTGAGTATGTTAGCTGTGAGTTTGTGATATATATGGCCTTTATTATGTTGATAAATGTTCCTTCTGTGCCTAATTTGTTAGGAGTTTTTTTTATCATGAATGGATGTTCAGTTTGTCAAATGCTCTCGGCATCATTTGAGATGATCATGATTCTTTTCTTTCCTTCTGTTAATGTGATGTATCACATTGATTGATTTGCATATGTTCAACCATCCTTGCATCCCATGGATAAATTCCACTTGATCATGGTGAATGATCCTTTGCATGTGATGCTAAGTGCAGCTTGCTAGTATTTTGTTGCGAATTTTTGCATTTATATTCTTTAGGATATTGGCCTGCAGTTTCTTGTCTAGTAGTGTTAGTAGTGTTCTTTTCTGGTTTGGTATCAAGAAAGTGCTGGCCTTAGAAAATGAATTTGGGAGTGTTTCCTCCTCTTTGATTTTTTTGGAAGAGTTTGAGAAGAATTGGTATTAATCCTTCTTTGATGTTTAGTAAATTCACCAGTGATGCCATCTAGAACTGGGCTTTTCTTCACTGGGAGATTTTGGATCACTGATTCAGTCTCTTTACTAGTAATTGGTCTATTCAAATTTTCTATTTATTCCTGATTCAGTCTTGGTAAGTTGTATGTTTCTAAGAATTTTTCTACTTTTTCTTGGATGTCCAGTTTGTTGGCTTCTTATGATCATTTGATTTTGTGTTATCATTTGTAATATCTCCTTGTTCATTTACAGTTTTGTTGATTTGGGTCCTTTCTGTTTTCCTTGGTTAGTCTAGCTAAGAGTTTGTCAATTTTATTTATCTTTTCAAAGCACTGACTCCAAGTCTGGTTAATATTTTCAATTGTTTTCTGTCCTGTATTTCATTTATATCTCCTGTAATCTTTATTACTTCCTTTCTTCTGCTAATTTAGGGCTCAGTTTGCTGTTTGTTTGTTTGTTTGTTTTTCTTGTTCTTAGTTTCTAGTTCTAGGGAGTAGGGTAGGATGTTTGAGATCTTTTTTGTTTCTTACTCTGTTTATTGCTATAAACTTCCCTTGTAGAACTGCTTTTGCTGCAGCCCACTGGTTACAGTATGTTGTTTCCATTTTCATTTGTTTCAGTCTTTTCATTCCCCCTTTAATTACATTGTTGATCCATTTGTTGTCCGTGGAGGGTTGTTTAATTTCCACGTGTTCATGAATTTCCAGTTTTCTTTTGCTGATTTCTAGTTTCATGCCATTGTAGTCAGAGAAGACTCCTGGTATGATTTTGGTCTTCTTGAATTTGCAAAGACTTGTTTTATGGCCTAACATATGGTCTATCCTAGAAAATGTTCCGTGTGCACTTGAGAAGAATGTGTAATCTGCTGTTGTTGGAAAGAATGTCCTATATATGTCTGTTAGGTCCATTTGGTCCTAGTGTTATTCAAATCTGCTATTTCTTTATTGATTCTCTGTCTGGGTGATTTATCCATTATTGAGAGTAAGGTGTTAAAATCTCCAATGATTATTTAATTACTATTTCTCCTTTTAGCTCTGTTAGTTTTTGCTTTATATATTTAAGCACTCCATTGTGCATAAATGTATATAATTATTTTGTCTCCTTGATATATTGACCTCTTTATCATTATATAACCACCTTGTCTGTTTTTACCGTTTTTTAGCCTAAAGTCTCTTTTGTCTAACGTAATATAGCTACCCCCACTTGTTACTGTTGTTAACATTCCTGCACTCTCAGTCTATGTGTGTCTTTAGGGCTAATGTGAGTCTCTAGTAGTCAGCAAATTGTAGGATATTGCTTTTTTTTAAAAAACCAGTGAGCCACTCTGTGTCTTTTGATTGGAGAATTTAATCAGTTTATTTTTAAAGTCATCACTGATAGTTAGGGATTTACTATTGCCATTTTATTGTTCTCTGGTTGTTTTGTAGATCCACTGTTCCTTGTTTTTTGTCATCTTTTTTTGTGTTTTGATGTCTGTTGGTATTGGTGCACTTTGACCTGTTAATTATGGTTTTGTGTGTGTGTAATTACTATAGGATTTTCCTTTGTGGTTATCATGAGGCTTACATAAAATATTGTAAACTGATAACAGTTTATAATATAACACCCCGTTTCAACTAATACAACTTAACTTCAAAAGAATTCATAAACTGTACCCTTTTAATTATCCTCCCCCTCACATTTTAGGTTGCTTCCCTTACAACCTACATGTGGTTTATTATGTTGTGTAGCAGATTGTTGCAGTTATGATTATTTTTACTACTATGGTTATTTCTTTTTTACATAACTTCTAAACTAAAGCCTTAAGTCAATTATGTACCACTATTACCATATTGCAGAATCTAACTATGACTGTATATTTACCATTACCAGTGAGATTTACAATGCCTTTTTATGTTTTTATGATGTTAATTAGCATTCTCTTTCCTTCCACTCAAAGAACTTCCTTTAGCATTTCTTCTAAGGCAGGTCTGGTGGCAGTAAACTCCCTTAGCTTTTTTTGGTTGAGAAAGTCTTTATGCCTCTTTTTTTTCTGAAGGACAACTTCACTGGGTATAGAATTCTTGGTTGACAATTATTCTCTTTTAATATTTGAATATGTCATCCTATTCTCTCTTGGCTCCAGAGATTCCCCTGTAATCCCTGTTGTGTGACATCAGAGTAGGGGCTCTTGGAAAGCAACTCACAAGGCTTGGGGTTAGGGGGCTATGGCTGGTTGTCTCCAGGTTTGCTTTTCCCACTAGAGAACCAGAAGCTCAGGAAAGCTCTTCTGCATAGTGCTGCCCTGGTCTGGGGAAGGGGCAATTCGGTCCATGTAGCTGCTTCTCTTACCCTTCTCATGTGATCTGTCTTGGGCTCTGTGATGCAGGGGTGGGTGAAGAGGTACTTTAGCACTATCCCTATGCTCTAGGAATCTTAGTGGTGTCTTGTTCTTAAATAGTTATTAGTTGTCCTTGTGAGGAGGAGCAAAGTCAGGAGCAAGCTGTTGCCATTGTGGTGATATCCCTCAATCTTGGCCTTTAAATCCTATTATTTACAAAAACAAACCTAGGCTTTTTGGAGAAGTGGCTGATATCAGGGCTGGGACAAGAAAAGTATAAAGTAATCTTAGACCATTTTATTTTGCCAGAAAGCAAGGAAGTGCTCGAGGAATAATAGAAACATGTCAAAAAGACACAGGATCCAGACACAGATACCCACTGGCTCTATTTGGGAAAATTGAGCATTATAATAAATAATAATAGTAACATCATAATCTGTTGGCTATAGAGCAGGTCATAATCCCGTTGAATAATATAGGAAACCATTACTCTATCTTGATGAATAGATAAATGTGTCGATAGTTAAATAATTGTCTCAAAGTATGCCATTTTATAAAATGCTCATTAATTACCATGGGGGGGGAAATGTAACTTTACAGTGCAAAAACCTTACAGAATAATAAAAATTATCAGTAACTGGACAAATTAAAATCTTGCATACCTAATAGGATGAAATGGGAAGGGTGCAGCATTGTTCATGTGATAGTTTCACAAAGATGCATCACCTGAATCTGTTCATAAGTAAATATCAGGCAAGCCCAGACTGAGGGAAATTCCAAGCATAATTGTCTGTAATAGTCAAAATTGTCAAGGTCAGGAAAATCAAGGAAAGATTAAGGAACTGTTCTGGACTGAAGAAGACTAAAGAGACATGACAGCAGCAGACAATGTGTGATTCTGACCTGAATTCTTATTGTTATGAAGGATGTCATCAGGACAATTATTGGAACTTGAATGGGTTCTGAGAATTTGATCATAGCAATGTATCAGTGTTAATATCCTGGTTTTGATTGTTGTGTTTATATAGATTATTATCATTTCTAGTAAATACACGTTAAAATTTCCAGGGTAATAAGACGTTATGTTGGCAACATACTTTCAAATGGCTCACAAAAGAAAAAAATTTTTCTTTAAATTCTACCTGCAACTTTTCTGTAATCTTGACACTTTCAAACAGTTCAAATTACCTAAAGCTTTGGCTTTCAAATAATTAAAGAGGTTTACATGTTGGGGTGCCTGGGTGGCTCAGTTAAGCACCTGCCTTCAGCTCAGGTCGTGATCCCAGGGTCCTAGGATTGAGCCCCACATCCAGCTCCCTGCTCAGCAGAGAGTCTGCTGCTTCCTCTCCCTCTGCCCCTCTGCCCACCCCAGCTCCTGCTCTCTCTCTCACCTTCTCTCAAATAAGAAAATAAATTCTTTAAAAAAAAAGGTTGGGCGCCTGGGTGACTCAGTGGGTTAAAGCCTCTGCTTTCGGCTCAGGTCATGATCCCAGCGTCCTGGATCGAGGCCGGCATCGGGCTCCCTGCTCAGCGGGGAGCCTGCTTCCTCCTCTCCCTCTCTCTGCCTGCCTCTCTGCCTACTTGTGATCTCTCTCTCTGTGTCAAATAAATAAATAAATAAAATCTTTAAAAAAAAAAAAAGGTCTACCTGAGTGGCTCCCTTTTCATATCCACGTTTTCTTCTTTTAACACTTCTTATAGCTGTTGAAGGCAAAATCTACTTATCTATAGTGAAGAAAAGCCAAAGAAATAAATCACAGGCTAAGAATTCTATAAAGTTGTTTTCACTGAATATTTTAAGGAATAGAATTTATGATATCCTAATGATTTTTTTATTCCTTCCATTACTTTAATGGCAAATGGCAAACCCGATTAGTGCCACCATTGGCTGAAAAAACAGAAGAGCTAAATAAGAAATAAGCTAAATAAGAAAATAAGCTAAATAAGGTAAGTTTTGCTGAATAGGAAAGTGTTTTGGTTGAACACTTTAAAACAGTGCAGATCAGTAGACATCGATTGTGTCCTAGGATGTGTAAGATGCCGTGCTTGGTTCCGCAGGGAAACTGGGGCCACAGTGGTCACTGTTGGTGGCGGCCCAGATCCCCGTTGCCTGCCCGGGGCACCCATCCCCCAGTGGCTTTGAGTATTGGCTTCTAAAAGCCCGTAGCTTGCAGCCTTCTCCTAAGAATTGCCTTCAGCTGAGGGGATGTGCTTGCGCTGTTAGGACTTCCTCCTGGAGGAAGGCTGCAACCAGTTGACTAACTGATGTAGGGCTACAAAAGGCCGCCTTACTTCAGGAGGGGCTGTTTCTCTGATGCTTTTCCTGCCAGGAGTTCTTCTCGGGATCAAGCTGAGGTAAGACTGCAGTGAAACCCACTTTTTTGGTCTAGCTTCTTCTCTTTATTCATCTAAGAGTACTCCTTCAACATATTACTGACACAAGAACCTTCACCTCAGTCTCTTTTTCTAGAGAACCTGACCTAAGGTAGATACCAAAATGCGTAAAACTGGATTGTTTCGGAGTTTGCAAACTAGTAAGGAAATAACACCTGTAAAATGCGAAAATTACGTGTATACAGATTGCTGTGAGGGTGATGTGTTAGAAGTGGGATAATGGGGTGATTAGGGAAATGTTCAGGAATTGGCATGTAGATGACTTTTCCTAAAAGATAAGTCGAATTTCAAATAGGACTTAGGGGACAAGTGATTTCTCTACTGGAATAAGCTTAATACCTCCTCGTGGGTTCTGTATCCCTCAATACATTTTTTTAAGATTTATTTATTTATGGGTCACCGGGTGACTGAGCCGGTTAAGGTCTGCCTTTGGCTCTGATAGTGATTTGGGCGTCCTGGGATTGAACCTGCTCAGTGGGAAGCCTGCTTCTCCCTCTCCCTCTGCCATGTCCCCTGCTTGTGCTCTCCCGTGCGCTTGTGCTCGCTCACTCTCTCGTGCGTGCTCTCTCTCAATTAAATAAATAAAATCTTTCTTAAATTTTATTAGAGAAGAGGGAGTGTGCAAGGTGTGGGGGCAGAAGGAGAGGGGAGAGAGAATCCCGCGCAGAGCCCAGTGCAGAGCTCAGTCCCCGGACACTGAGATCATGACCTGAGCTGAAAACAGCAGTCAGCTGCTTAACTGATTACATCACCCAGGCGCTCCTCCCTCAGTAGATTTTAATACCACTTTAGGGTTTGTTTTGACATTAATCCACTGACTTGTATTAAGTTTATGAAACCCTAAATCCTTAGATTATTTTGACAAGTAAACTTTTTTATATATTGCAACAACTTTAATCAGACGAAATTTAATGGAAATGGAGAACCCTGTACTGAAATCCAATAAACCAATAGTGCAGTAGAAAAGGAGAAATACAACATCGATGTTTTAGGGTAGACAATAGCTAGAATATCCAAGGGAGAAGGACTTGAGAGGGAGGGGGGGCAGGTAGAAACCATTTCCTGAATCCACTGGTAAGACATTTATTCAGACTCTTTCATATACTAGGTGTTTATTTGGGAACCACCTAACACACAGGTGGCAGAGCTCTTTAAAGCTATTGGCTTCTAATAATCTCAGTTTGGAATGAAAATATAAAATCCTGTACGTTGCCACTCTCCCCTCCAGAATACCTAACAGACCTAGCCATTGAACCATCCTTCTGCCTGATGAATCTGCAGGAAGTTTGAGGTTCCTGCTGGGTACTGCCCCAGGATCAGTGCTACCCAGCTGATTAGCATTGGTGTAGGAGTTGAAAACCACCACTAGGTTTCTTGTGGAAGAGGAATTTGATGCCGTGCAGCTGCAAAGACGGAAAGAGTTTGTCAATTATGGACAGAAAGATGGAATAAAATTCCTGATGTGAATAAGTTTCTTATCACCGGAATTCACCTATTCACAGAACATGAATTCAAGAGTTTTATTTGCTAGGTGTGTAGTGGGGTACAGTCTAGATAGTGCTTTCCAACTCGAGTATATAATTCTGTAGCTCATTTGCACTTTAATTAGGATGCTTATTCATCTCCGAAAAGAAATCTAGATGCTAAAATTTTAGGCCAGATAACTGGAGAGAGATTTTAGGCCAAGTTCTAATTGCTACCATGTGCTGAAATCCATCATGTACATTATTGTCTATACCTCCTAAAAGAGCAATCTTAACAATTCCTTCCTCTAATGTTTTAGCCTGAGCACACTTCCTCTATTCCTCCACATGATGCTGAGTGAAGATAAAAACAGATGGTAAATATAACGACATGATATTTAAAATACTATTGAAAAAGAAGCTAAATGTAGCATGACTTACAAGGCTCTTCACATGGATAGCCACACAAACTTTTAGCCTGATTTCCCACCACTCTCCCCAGCGCGCCCCCCCACCCCGTTCTAGCTGAACTTCAGAGGTGCTTTCTCACGCTCTGATCATGAACTTCACTTTTCTCATTAACAATTCCTTTGTGCAACTTTTTTCTTCTGGATTTTTCTCCCAGACCCAGTGGAAATATTCTTCTCAGTGAAGCCTCTCCCCTTTGTGGTTAAGCACGACCCTCTCTGCTCCCACCACTGTGCCCCTAGAATGGCATTATGTTCTGCGTTTCCACCAAAGAAACAGCAAACCCATCTCAGGCCGAGTTTCTGATTTTTTTTTCATCAGCTAAGTTCATGTTTAATTAATTTGTGGTTTTGGTATTAGCATTTACGTGATGCCTACTAGAGGCAAAGCGCTATGCTAAACAAAGCATATTTTCAAGGAAAATAGTGATAATCAGTCTTGGAAATCACAGTGCAAAGGGTTAATAGAACAATCATATACTTCTATTAAACAAAAACGCTCCTAGAAAAAAAAAAAGTCTGAGAGAAGCCACGTTAGAATATGCTCAGTTGACTAGAGTACAGGACGCCGGAGGCTCAGTGTCCTTACAAGACTCACACGCAAGTTTCATCATACCCCAATCCAGCCCTCCTACTATCAGAGCCTCCTTTAAAAATTCAAATGTGATTGTCCTTCTCCCATTGAAAATTGTTCAGTCTTTCCTCATTCAACCCAGGAAGGTAGTCAAACAATAAAGAGACACCTAGAGCTTGGGGCTGTCTGGTTTCCGCCTACATATTTAGCCTTACTTCCCCTTCTTCTCTCCCATCACACTCCTATCCTTCCTGCAATCTACAGTCAGCTCCCCAGTCCGCATTATTCTAGCTCACAACTTGCCTTTATATTTACTGGTCACTCCATCAGCAAGGCCCTCCTTTAAAACTTTTTAAAGATTTTATTTATTTGACACAGATAGAGAGAGATTACAAGTAGGCAGAGAGAGGAAGAAGCAGGCCCCCTGCGGAGCAGAGAGCCCGATGCGGGCCTCGATCCCAGGACCCTGAGATCATGACCTGAGCCGAAGGCAGAGGCTTTAACCCACTGAGCCACCCAGGCGCCCTATAACTTTTATTGCATCATATTCCCTATGCTCCTAGAAACGGACCCGGCACATGATTGGTAATAATTCTTTTTGAGAAGAGTTTGAAAGTGTTTTAAGTCAGTGACATGATTTGTGCATGAAAATAGGGGATTCTAACTTCCATCTCTTTCCCTGGTATCATCTAAGTATGTGGAGGGTGTGAATGAGTAAGATAATAGTCCTTGTCACCATCATGGACTCTTGCAGGGGATCAGGGGAGACCGGCATCTCTCACTGTCTGAGCCCGCACCTGCACAAAAGACCTTATCATTCTGAACACACACACATAGGCACTTAAAACCTAAGTTAGTGATTTATTGGCACAGGGGGAAATGGCAGTGAGAGACACCTGGGAGCCCTGGTTCCTGGAAGAAACCGGTTACCCATAAGGCAGCAAGTCCAAATGGGACCTACTGTCACCAAATCTGAGATGCTGCCTCAGTAATCTTCCAGGTGTGAGGTCCCTCAACACCAGATGCAATGTAGGTGGTTGGGTCTGGGCCTGGGTCCACAGGCCAGGAGGGGCCATGTTGCCCGAGGCATCTAAAGAGGTATGGACTGCACTTAAGCTTAGCCAGAGATCTGGAACGGGGTCTAAGTCTGCAAAGAGCAGTTCAGAGGAGCAGCTCTTAGGGGACAAGACCTATGCCGAGGGCGCCTGGGTGGCTCAGTGGGTTAAAGCCTCTGCTTTCGGCTCAGGTCATGATCTCAGGGTCCTGGGATCGAGGCCCACATCGGGCTCTCTGCTCAGCAGGGAGCCTGCTTCCNTCTCTGCCTGCCTCTCTGCCTACTTGTAATCTCTCTCTCTCTCTGTCAAAAAAAAAAAATCTTTAAAAAAAAAAAAAAGACCTATGCCGAACTGCAAGTTCTAACCTACTAAACAGGGAATATTTCCCCTGAAGGCGAAGCTCCAGGTGACTCTGCCTTGCAGGGGGGGGGGGGGGCCGGGAAGAACGGGCTAAACTCTAATAAGAGACACCTGGGAGTGCTGGTCGTAAGGAATCCTGGGACCCCCTGAGGCAGCAACTCCATATGGGGATTCTCTGTCCCCAGTACGCAGCTGCATCCTCCTAGAGCTACCCGGGGAGGGGAGGATCCCTCCACCCTCCAGGCTCTACAGGGAGTTGAGGCCTGGCACAGGACACCCCAGACCTGGGAGAGGGATCCATGCTGCACATGCGCTCGCGGAGCAGTCCAGGGTGCCCAGGGCCTTGGATCAGGGAGGCCCGAGCAATGGACAGGAAGGGCCAGGTCACAGGAGCAGGACCATATGCCTGATCCCGAGCCCTAATCGAACAGATGCCCGGGTTCCTTGAGGGCAGAGCTGGAGAATACCGATCGCTTGCGGAGGGCGTGGCCAGGCCGACTGGGCGGGACGGCCTCTAACAGGCTATCTGGACGCCGTGGCAGCTACGAAGCCCGGACCACGCCGGGCGAGTCAGGAAAGCCCCGAGAGCAGCCGTGGCGAGGGGCGGGGGGACGGGAGAGCGCTGCTGAAGTCTCCGGCGTCTGCCTCGTTCCCAGCCCCAGCCGGCGCCGGTATGCTCGTTCCCCGCTGACGTAGAGCTGGAGGCGCCTGCCAGGCCCGCTGGCCCGCGTGTGCTCTGACTAGATGAGGCTTGGAACTTCAGTCGCTGGAGAAGTTGGGGACCCACCGGGCAGCCAGTCCGTGTGCGCACCGATGACCCTCAGTGTGGCGCGGCCCCCTCAGCAAGGGTTCTAGGGTGCGCTCCCTTCGCCCAGGAGGCTGTGCAGGTGGTTCGGGACTACCCAGCTGCGTTGGCTGGCCGACGGGGGTCTGTATTTGGCTTCTGCAGCCACGCAGGTCAGAGTCGCCCGGGACCTGACGTAGGGCAAGTGTCTAAAGAGTGTGTGTTCCTGGGAGCAGGCTGGTGTGAGTACAAGGCATTTGCCCAACTCCAAGTCCCCGCCCATACAAATGTGTGTATTCTTCCCAAGGTAAATCTGCAAGCGTCTGCGCTGCGCCCCCACAGGGCCCGGGGTCTAAAGGTATCCTTCCCTGAGAGACGTGGGAGACGTGATGACTGGTAAGCCCCTCGGGCAGTGAGCCTGGGTGGGGACCGACAATCTTGTTTCGAAGGGAGCCTCAAATATTTTTCCGGTGTGAGTTCCCTCCTCCTCGATCACTTTCAGGCGGTTGGGCGTCGGCCCCAGCTACGCGAGCCTGGAGTGCCCCCTGCAGGCCGAGGCCGGCCGACAAGGTGAGGAATGCGCATGTGCAGGCCGCGCCGGTGTGGGTGGTCTGGGATTTCTGGAAGATCGCGGTAGGGGGATGCCTGCTCGGAGGAGCAAGCTGTTGGGGTACTTCGGTATCTACCTCATTCCAAGCCTCGTCCTACAAAAATGCACGTATTCCCCCTGAAGCAGAGCCCGAGGAAATCACGCTGCCTTGCTGTCGACTGGCCCCTCAGACTGGCTGGGGTATCCCCCCTAAGACCTTCGTAGGAGCCTGGGTCTCTGTAGAAGCCAGAGGCCCCATCATTAGGCCAGTCCAAATTTAGACTATCACCATGTTAAAGCTACTTCCTCAAAGATTTTCAGGGGTGGGCTCCATATGCTCAAAAGCCTGTGCAGATATCTGGGGACAGGAAAGAACTCCGCAGGCGTGAAGGATCACATCCCCCCAAGGCTGGCTGACGGGTGCCTACCTACGCATGCGTGTGCTGCCCAGTCAGGTGAGCTAGGGCCCTGTTGCGGGTGAAGTGTCTGGAGAAGCCTGGTCCTAGGAGCAGGCTGACTCCAAGCCCTAATCTGCACAAATGCGTCTCTTCCCCCCGAAGGTGACACTGGAGGTGTATGGCCTGCCTGGCCAAGGCCAGACCACCAGGCTGCTGGGGTAGCCCACACTGAGACATCTGGGAGCCTAGATTGCTGGTAAGTCGGAGACCCCCTTGTGCAGCTGGTCCAAATAGGGCCTGGATTGTTGCCAGTTTAAAGCAGCCACCACACAAAGATTCGGGGTGGGGGTTGGGAGGCTCTGTTGTGCTGGAGGCTATGCGGGTGACTCTGGACTGACCCCAGCCCCACAGACCCCGAGGGCGCTGGCTGCCCTTGGAGAGCAGAAGGGGTGCAAGCAGGGCATGTGCCAGCCGGCAAGTCAGGGGAGCCGGGAGCTGGAAGAGTGCAGCAGCTGGTAGAGGCTGGGTCACAGAAGCAAGCCAGCTGGGGTCCCTGACATCTGCCTTCTCCTACACAAATGTTTGTCTAACCCCCTGAAGGAAGCAGCCCAGCAGACTGGCCAGGGTACCCGAAATAAGACACACCTGAGGGACTTCGAGGCTGTAGAAGCCTGGGCCCCATCACGCAGCCACTTTTAAATACGGGCTATCACCTGTTTAAAGCAGCCTCCTCAGAAACATTTTCAGAAGGGGGCTCCACCCGCCCAGAAAGCTATGCAGGTGACTGGGGACAGGCCCAAGCTCCTCAGGCCTGGAGGGGCCTCTTGGGAACGCATGTGCCCCACACATCAGGGGAGCCGGGGACCCGTAACAGGGAAAGAGTCGGGAGAAGCCTGGTCACAACAGTGAGCTGTTGGGGGTGCAAGGCATCTGCCTAATCCTAACCCTCAAAAAAGCTCATCCTCCCCCCGAAGGCAGAGCCGGGGGAATCTGGACTGCCTTGCCTGGGGGCGGAGGGGACCTCCGCGGGATTCCTCCCGATAGGAGACACCTGCAAGCCTTCGTGGCTGGAGGAGTACAGGACCCCATCGGACTAGCCAACTGGAGACCAAAAATCCCAGTTTAAAATCAAGCCTCCAGAACATTTCCGGGGTGTGGACTCTCTAAACCCTGAGGCCATTCAGGGGGTGGGGGTTCTGCCAGAGCTTCACAGGCCTTGGGTACCCCTTCCAGGTCTGTTAAGAGGGTGGGTACTGCAGGTGCGCGGATGGAGCAGAGCAGGGAATCCCGGGTCCTACCCAGGTCCGTGTCAGACAAGGCTGGTTCACAGGAGAGGGCTCTTTCGCCTAATTCCAGGCTCTACAGACGGTTGGAAACAGGCAAGCACTCCACAAGCCTCGAGGGCCCCGGGCTTCAGAAGGCCGCCAGGGTGCATACTCTGCGCTTGCAAGCCGCACTGATCAGAATAGCAGGGACCTGGAACTGGACAAGTGTCTGGAGACCCCATGTCCTGGGAGCGAGCCACTTGGGATACAAAAGATCTGCCTGATTTCAAGCCCTAAAGTGCCACCCAAATGCGCATATTCCCCCTGAAGGCAGATCTGGAGGAATCTGGACTGCCTTGCCAGGGGAGGGCAACTTAGTTCGGGGACTGTCCCATAGAGACACCTATGAGCCTTGATTGTTGGGAAATTGGGAAAGCCCGTGAGGCAGTCAGTGCACAGGAGACTGACGTTGTCAGTTTTGGGTTTTTTTTTTTTAAGATTTTATTTATTTAACAGAGATTACAAGTAGGCAGAGAGACAGGCAGAAATAGGAGGAAGCAGGCTCCCTGCTGAGCAGGGAGCGGGATTGGATTCGGGCCTTGATCCCAGGACCCTGAGATTATGACCTGAGCCGAAGGCGGAGGCTTTAATCCATTGAACCACCCAGGCAACCCGTTTGTCAGTTTAAGGTGGAGCCAGAGGCAGATTTTTAAAGAGTAGGTTCTGTCCACCCTGGAGGCTAGCAGGCGATCTGGGAATGGCCTGAGCTCGACAGTCCAGGGGGGCCCCGGCAGTCCAGCGGGGAGCTGTCAGGGAGCAGACTGGGGGGGGTTCACACAAGGCAGGGTAGTCCGGGACCTGGAATAGGGCAATGCCAGGGAAGGCTGGGTCATAGGAGGGGCTGTCGGGATACAAGGCGTCAGCCTAACGAACAATACCTGCCACTCATTGTGGAATGTGTCCCACCAAGGGCAGAGCTGGAGGTTTTCTAAGCTGCCTTCCAGGGAGGGGCCGGCTTGGTAGGACAGCATATCCTTCAGTTGGAGACTCTGGGAAGTTCTGGCTCTTAGAGTAGTCCCGGTAGTCCACATAAAAACTGACAGTCACCCACTTGCAGCTCTTGGCTCAGAACTATATTTAGAAGGTGTGATCTCTCCACACCCGAGGCTGTGCAGGTGTTTGGGGCCTGGCCAGAGCTTCACAGGGAGTCTTGATCACTGCTGAAGTCTGAGACCCCAGCAGACGGGTGTGGGCTGTCACCAACTTCAGCTGATGCCTCGGCGATTTTGGGGGGTGGGGGGCACTCTCCACCCTTGAGGCGAGGTGGTACTATTTTGGCCCCAGCTCCGCAGGCCTGTAGGGCCCTGGCTGCCAAGGGCAACTGACAGGATACGTATGGCTTATGCAGACTGCCAAGGTCAGGCCAGCCAGGTCCCGAAACAGGGCAAGTGTCACCAAAGGCTGGTTCTTAGGAGTGGACTCTCAGGGGTACACGATGCCAGCCAAAGTGCAAGGCCGAACTACCCATTGTGGAATATTCCCCCCTAAAGAGAAAGCTGGAGGTTTTTCGCTTGCCATGCAAGGGAGGGCAGGCAAGGGTACCCTCCATGAGGAGACACCTGGGAGTCTTGCTTCCTAGAGAAGCCCCAAACCCAACAAACAGCAAGCCCACATGGGGAGTGCTGCCTGTTTGCAGCTGCTGCCTCAGAGGGAGTTTTGGAAGGTGGGCTTCCTCCCGGCAGGTGGTTGGGGCCCATGGTCAGAGCCTCTAAGGGTTGGAGGGCCCATCTTCTCAAGGATGGTGTAGGGGTTCTCACTGCACATGCGCGAGCCTCACGAGCCCGGGAAGCCAGGCACCTGTAACAGGACAATGTCAGGCAAGGAAGTGTCACAGGAAGGGGTTCTTGGGGATACCTGGCATCTGCTTAATTCCAAACATTAGTCTCTACAAATGTGCATATTCCCCCTGAAGGCAGAGCTCGAGGAGTCTGGAATGTCTGGCAGGGTTGGATCCAGTGAGCTGGTCCAGGTATTGATTACTAATAGACACATGGGAGCCTTGATTACTGGTAAACTCAGGGCCCCAGCAAGCAGCCCATCTAAATGGGAACAGATTGTTGCCAGTCTAAAGCTGTTACTTCAAAATGATTTGGGGAGGAGGGGGATTGGGCGCTCTCTGTGCACCGGAGGCTGTGCATTTGGTTGGGGATTCATCTGAGCTCCATAGCACCAGAGTATGGAGGAAACCACAGATGGATGATGGGGTGCACACTGCCCATGTGTGAGCTCTAGCAGGTCTGGGAAATCAGAGACCTGAACTGGATTGTGTCTGGACAATCTCGGTCTCCTGAGTCATTTCCTGGGGGAACTGGGGCATCTGCTTTTTTCCAAGCCCTAACCTACACAAATGTGCATGTAGGGACCAGGAGTAGGATGCCCCAAACTTTGCAACTTTGGCATCATTATTTTGAATTAAGGTTACGTAAGGAACAGCCAGTGCAAGAAGGACACCCAGATTTCTTTTTGCCTCCTGGAAGCAGGAAATAAATCACTGTCAATGGTACCCTCCTTGTAACCAGGAAGTAGAGAGACATCTTTATCATCAGAGGGTGCCGGCTTATAGCCCTCCTGAGAGCTTCCCAGGTATAATTTTGAAACCAGCCCGCGTACACAGAGGATAGGGAGAGCCCAAAGGAAGAGGCCACTCCAGGTAGGTAGGTGACAGTTTTAATAAGCAAAGAACACTTACATATGAGGCTTATCTTGGGTAGCAGCAAGAGGAAAGGATCCTCACCCTTGCCCACCAAATCTTAGAAGCTTATAAAGAGGCCTTGAGTTCAGTCACATATACACTGCAGGTGTTCTTAACACATCATTATCTCTGTTCTTGGAGCAGCCTCTGGGGGTGGGAAAGGCAAATGGAACCCACATTCCAAGGGGGTGAGGAGCCTCCAAGAGCCCAGTTCAGCTCGTAGGTCAATCAGTGGTCATGTCTTTTTTTTTTTTTTCTTTTTAATTTCTAAAAAAATTAAGGTTTTTTATTTTTTAAGATTTTATTTGTCAAGGAGACAAGAGAGTGCAAGCTTGTTTAGGGGAAGTGGCAGACAGAGAAGCAGGCTCCCTGCTGAGCAAGGAACCTCATGTGGGACTTGATCCAGGACCCTGAGATCACAACCTGAGTTGAAGGCAGACACTTAACCAACTGAGATACCCAGGCATCCCAGCGGTCATTCTTTTGATGACATTCCTCAGCAGACAGGTAATTCGAGGCTGAAAAAGCTTATATGTATGTGTATATATATGTATACATATGTATACATATATGTATGTATATATATATATATACACCTATATGAACCTTGTTTGTTTTTAGATTTAATAAACAGAGAGTGGGGGGAGGGGCCAAAGGGGAGAGAGAATCTCAAGCAGACTCTGCTGAATGCCTACCTGATGCAAGGTTGATCTCACAACCCTGAGATCGTGGGCTGAGATGAAATCAAGAGTTGGGTGCTTAACTGACTGAGCCACCCAGGCACACCTCAAAAACCTTGTTACTTTTACTAATTTACTAAACCAGCCCAAATTCTGTGTAGAATTCCTTACTAATTAAAGCTCCAAAAAGTGAGATTTCTTACTGCCTTTCTACTGTTAATTCTACTTTCTCTCTACAGCCAATTCTTCCCAGATTATTTCCTTGTCTAAAAAGTATAAAGGATACCTATCTTTGTCATTTCTTTGGCTTTCAATTTTTAATGTTGGACGTCTGCCCATAGTTAATTGAACTTTGTTTTTTCTTCTGTTAATCTGTCTCATGTCAGTTTAATTCTTAGACCAACTGGGAGAAACTTGAAATGTAGGGAAATAATTTTTCTCTCCAAAAGCTGCTGTAGTTGGCAAGATAAACTTCCCTGGCTGGACACTGCTGCAGCTGAGAGACCCTGGGACATCTGACAAAAGCCAGCAGAAGGTAGGAATCCTTATGTCAGCAATCCCTACTACCCCCCCCCCCCCCCCCCCCCCCCCCCNACAAGGGTGGGGAGAGTCCTTTTTCTCTCTCTAAATTTAGATCATCAGGAGAAAAATATCCATGGAACTAGTTCCTTGGGCTTGGCAACTTTCATAAATTTGGTAAAGTACTCTTACTTTGAATGATTCATTTCTTCCCAGAGATGTTCACTGTTTGTCTTTTGTGTCATTTGTCATAAAAAGGAATTACCGTGGGGAAAGAACACAGACATAGACCTCATTAGCTTGCTGTTCCAGCCAGCCTCACAGACTGTTGAGTTCTCCTCAGACTAGCATCTGTTTAAACAAACTTTGCCGGGGGTCCTCTACATAAAACCTGGATGAGGTTTTCCTTTAATTTTGTTCTGTGTCCTAAGAGCTTGGCTTTATTACCAGGGAGAATAGTCTCTGGTCTTTGCCATCTGCAGGGTACACTTACCTGGGTGCAGCTTGGTCAGATAGACTGGGGTTACAAGATGGGCACTTACCAGCTGCACTCCCTTTGCCCAAACATGACAGCTCTTGTGGGGGTTGTTATAAGAGGTCCCAGCCCATAAGGGACCTTAGTCATCTTAACCTTCATTGCCTGTTAGTGCTGGAAAAGTCCCAGTGCAAGAGTGCCTGCCTGGTGTCACAGATTAGCAGGTCTGTGACTAGAGGCATCTCATATTGTCATGGGAAACTGGAGATACTGTTCTCACCACACCATCCTTTCCACCTGGGTGATGAAGGCCTTTGCCTTAATAAGATTCCATTTGTCAATGGCTAAATGATGGATCCTTTAAATTGACCAAATTTGAAAGAAAAAAATTCTTCAGAGTGTACTCAATTGTCTCATTGATAGAAAGGCTACTAATGAGGAAAGTAAAATTTCCTCTGGTTTTTACATATGAGACCCATGGCAAAGTTTGTCTAAACAGATGCCAGTTTGACAAGAATCATGTCATAGACACCAGTCTGTGAGGCTGGCTTGAGCTGAACCACAGGCTGATAGGGCCTCTGCCTGCATTCTTTCCCCAAAACAATTCCTTTACTAACATAAATGTTACACTCCTGTGTAGGGAGTACTGTGGGAACTCCTGTGACAACGTGGAAGAACAGAAATTAGATATAAGACAAAAATTAATGTCTACCTCCAGTGTAAAATCCCCTTCTCACGGTCTGCGCTGTTTGCTTATTTTAACTTCCCTTTCCCTACATGATTTACACAGAGTAAACTTGAATTCTTTCTCTTTCCCTTATTGTTATAAATCTCATCATGTCTTTGAACTATAAACACAGCCCACAGTCAACCTGAGACTAAAGGAAAAAAAAGGAAAAACAAACTTTTTCCTTTTTAAAAAACAAACTGCTAAAAGGCCTTTTGTGCCCAAACTCTAGCACAGCCTCCTTCAGATCATTTCCAGGGACAGATACAAATCTTAGAAGTCTTCTCCGTAAATAGTAAAAGACTTCAGCCATCTGAGCAAGGAAACTTAATTTATTATGTTATTTATAAACTAGTGAGTTTTATGTTGTTTTAAAACAGAAGCTATAAGATCTCTGTGTTTATCTCTATGTATTTGCATGCCTGTGTGTTAGAGATAGGGTATGTTTCTACCTCCAGATGGTATCGCCAGAATTAATTTGGAAAGGAGCTCTATTTAATTGGCTTAAAGAAAATTAAGTGTTTGTATAAATCTGGTATTCATAAAAATTCTCCAAAATAGAAACTTAATCCAAATGAATTTCAGATTTATATGATCTGGAAAATTGGTATTAAAGCTAATTTAAGGTTATTTGTGTAATTGAAATAAACACATCTTTAGAGTTATCAACATTAAGTATAATACTTTTATCCTTCCCAGGTTTACTAATCAAAGAGCTTCATGTTATCCTTGTTACAAAATTTGTCAGCAAAGACAACAGAATGATAACTGATTTTGTTTAATGTCTTCTGAAGTTTTCACGGGTGATCTAAACATAAGCGATGGGAGCAAATGTTTTATTTATTTATAGCACTATTGAAATATTTTAATTTAATAATTTAAATTTAATTTATAAGTTAAATATATTTAATTTAATTTTTAATAATTTATTAAATTCAGTTAACATGTAGTATATTATTAGTTTCAGAGGTGGAGTTCAGTGACTCCAGTCTTTTTTTTTTTTTTTTTTTTTTTTCCCCGGGGGGAAAG
>LNAC01000689.1:1161817-1197610 GCA_002007465.1 Ailurus styani | reverse complement strand
TCTTCTTTATCCATTCATCTGTTGATGGACATCTAGGTTCTTTCCATAGTTTGGCTATTGTGGACATTGCTGCTATAAACATTCGGGTGCACGTGCCCCTGAGGATCACTACCTTTGTTTCTTTAGAGTAAATACCCATTCATGCGATTGCTGGGTCATAGGGTAGCTCCATTTTCAACTTTTTGAGGAATCTCCACACTGTTTTCCAGAGTGGCTGCACCAGCTTGCATTCCCACCAACAGTGTAGGAGGGTTCTCCTTTCTCCACAACCTCGCCAACATCTCTCGTTTCCTGACTTGTTGATTTTAGCCATTCTGACAGGTGTGAGGTGGTATCTCACNGCTGTGGTTTTAATTTGTATTTCTCTGATGCCGAGTGATGTTGAGCACTTTCTCATGTGTCTGTTGGCCATTTGGATGTCTTCTTTGGAGAAATGTCTGTTCATGTCTACTGCCCATTTCTTGACTGGGTTATTTGTTTTATGGGTGTTGAGTTTGGTAAGCTCTTTATAGATTTTGGATACTAGCCTTTTATCTGGTATGTCATTTGCAAATACTTTCTCCCATTCTGTCGGTTGTCTTTTGGTTTTGTTGGCTGTTTCCAAAAGCTTTTGATCTTGATGAAGTCCCAATAGTTCATTTTTGCCCTTGCTTCCCTTGCCTTTGGTGAGGTTCCTAGGAAGAAGTTGCTGCGGTTGAGGTCGAAGAGGTTGCTGCCTGTGTTCTCCTCGAGGATTTTGATGGATTCCTTTCTCACATTGAGGTCTTTTATCCATTTTGAGTCTATTTTTGTGTGTGGTGTAAGGAAATGGTCCAGTTTCATTCTTTGGCATGTGGCTGTCCAATTTTCCCAACACCATTTGTTGAAGGGACTGTCTTTTTTCCATTGGACATTCTTTCCTGCTTTGTCAAAGATTAGTTGACCATAGAGTTGAGGGCCAATTTCTGGACTCTCTATTCTGTTCCATTGATCTGTGTGTCTGTTTTTGTGCCAGTACCACACTGTCTTGATGATGACAGCTTTGTGATAGAGCTTGAAGTCTGGAATTGTGATGCCACCAACTTTGCTTTTTTTTTTCAACATTCCTTTGGCTATTCGGGGTCTTTTCTGGTTCCATATAAATTTTAGGATTATTTGTTCCATTTCTTTGAAATAAATTGCTTGTGTTTTGATGGGGGTTGCATTAAATGTGTAGATTGCTCTAGGTAGCATAGAGATTTTCACAGTATTTCTTCTTCCATTCTATGAGCATGGAATGTTTTTCCATTTCTTTGTGTTTTCCTCCATTTCTTTCATGAGTACTTTATAGTTTTCTGAGTAGAGATTCTTTGCCTCTTTTGTTAGGTTTATTCCTAGGTATCTTATGGTTTTGGGTGCAATTGTAAATGGGATTGACTCTTTAATTTCTCTTTCTTCTGTTTTGTTGTTGGTATATAGAAATGCAACTGATTTCTGTGCATTGATTTTATATCCTGACACTTGACTGAATTCCTGTATGAGTGCTAGCAGTTTTGGAGTGGAGTCCTTTGGGTTTTCCACATAAAGTATCATATCATCTGCAAAGAGTGAAACGTTGATTTCTTCTTTACCAATTTGGATGCCTTTTATTTCTTTTTGTTGTCTGATTGCTGAGGCTAGGACTTCTAGTACTATGTTGAATAGCAGTGGTGATAGTGGACAGCCTTGCCGTGTTCCTGACTTTAGGGGAAAAGCTCTCAGTTTTTCTCCATTGAGAATGATATTCGCTGTGGGTTTTTCGTAGATGGCTTTGATGATATTGAGGTATGTACCCTCTATGCCTACGCTGTGAAGAGTTTTGATCAAGAAAAGATGCTATATTTTGTCATATGCTTTTTGAGCATCTATTGAGAGTATCATATGATTCTTGTTCTCTCTTTTATTAATGTATTGTATCATGTTGATCGATTTGCGGATGTTGAACCCACCTTGCAGCCTAGGAATAAATCCCACTAGGTCGTGGTGAATAATCCTTTTAATGTACTGCTGGATCCTATTGGCTAGTATTTTGGTGAGGACTTTTGCATCTGTGTTCATCAAGGATATTGTTCTGTAATTCTCCTTTTGATGGGGTCTTTGTCTGGTTTTGGGATCAAGGTAATCCTGGCCTCAAAAAAATGAGTTTGGATGTTTTCCTTCCACTTCTATTTTTGGGAACAGTTTCAGGAGAACAGGTATTAATTCTTCTTGAAATGTTTGATAGAATTCCCCTGGGAAGCCATCTGGCCCTGGGCTCTTGTTTGTTGGGAGATTTTTGATGACTGCTTCAATCTCCTTACTGGTGATGGGTCTATTCAGGTCTTCAGTTTCTTCCTGGTTCAGTTTTGGTAGTTTATATTTCTCTAAGAATGCATCCATTTCTTCCAGATTGTCAATCAAATTTGCTGGTGTATAGTTGCTTATAATATTTTCTTATAATTGTATTTCTTTGGTATTGGTTGTGATCTCTCCTCTTTCATTCATGATTTTATTAATTTGAGTCCTTTCTCTTTTCTTTTGGATAAGTCTGGCCAGGGGTTTATCAATCTTATTAATTCTTTCAAAGAACCAGCTCCTANAAGAACCAGATCCTAGTTTCGTTGTTTTGTTCAACTGTTCTTTTGGTTTCTATTTCATTGATTTCCACTCCTGTCTTTATTATTTCTCTTCTCCTGCTGTGTTTAGGCTTTATTTGCTGTTCTGTCTCCAGCTCCTTTAGGTGTAGGGTTATATTGTGTACTTGAAACCTTTGTTTCTTAGGAAAGGCTTGTTTTCCTGGTTGACCCATTCATTCTTTAGGAGGATGTTCTTTAGTCTCTATGTATTTGAGTTCTTTCCAACTTTCCTCTTGTGGTTGAGTTCTAGTTTCAGAGCATTATGGTCTGAAAATATGCAGGGAATGATCCCAATATTTTGGTACCCGTTGAGACCTGATTTTTGACCCAGGATGTGATCTATTCTGGAGAATGTTCCATGTGCAATAGAGAAGAATGTGTATTCTGTTGTTTTGGGATGGAATATTCTAAATATATCTTTGATGTCCAACTGGTCCAGTGTTTCACTTAAAGCCTTTATTTCTTTGTTGATCTTTTGCTTAGATGATCTGTCCATTTCAGTGAGGGGAGTGTTAAAGTCACCTACTATTATTGTATTATTGTTGATGTGTTTCTTTGATTTTGTTATTAATTGGTTTATATAATTGGCTGCTCCCATGTTAGGGGCATAGATATTTATGATTGTTAGATCTTCTTGTTGGACAGATCCTTTTAGTATGATATAGTGTCCTTCTTCATCTCTTATGATATTCTTTGCCTTAAAGTCTAGTTTATCTGATATAAGGATTGCCACTCCAGCTTTCTTTTGATGTCCATTAGCATGGTGAATTGTTTTCCATCCCCTCACTTTAAATCTGGAGGTGTCTTTGTGTGTAAGATGAGTTTCTTGTAGACAGCATATCGATGGGTCTTGTTTTTTAATCCATTCTAATACCCTGTGTCTTTTGATTGGGGCATTTAGCCCATTTCCATTCAGGATAACTATTGATAGATATGAATTTAGTGCCATTGTATTGCCTGTAAGGTGACTATTATTGTATGTTGTCTCTGTTCCTTTCTGGTCTGTTACTTTTAGGCTCTCTCTTTGCTTGGAGGACCACGTTCAGTATTTCCTGTAGGACTGGTTTGGTGTTTTCAAATTCCTTTAGTTTTTGTTTGTCCTGGAAACTTTTTATCTCTCTATTTTCAGTGAGAGCCTAGCTGGATATATTATTCTTGGCTGCATATTTTTCTCATTTAGTGCTCTCAATATATCGTGCCAGTCCTTTCTGGCCTACCAGGTCTCTGTGGATAGGTCTGCTGTCAATCTAATATTTCTACCATTGTATGTTATAGACATCTTGTCCTGAGCTGCTTTCAGGATTTTCTCTTTGTCACCAAGACTTGTAAGTTTTACTATTAGATGATGGAGTGCAGACCTATTTTTATTGATTTTTGAGGGGGGGTTCTCTGTGCATCTTGGATTTTGATGCTTGTTCCTTTCCCCAAATTAGGGAAATTCTCTATTATAATTTCCTCCAATATACCTTCCTCCCCCTCTCTCTTTCTTCTTCTTCTGGGATCCCAATTATTCTAATACTGTTTTGTCTTATGGTATCACTTATCTCTCGAATTCTCCCCTCAGGTAATTGTTTGTCTCTCTTTTGCTCAGCTTCTTTATTCTCTAACACTTGATCTTCTGTATCACTAATTCTTTCTTCTGCCTCGTTTATCCTAGGAGCAAGAGCCTCCATTTTTTATTGCACCTCATTAATAGCTTTTTTGGTTTCAACTTAGTTCGATTTTAGATCTTTTATTTCTCCACAAAGGGATTTTATTTCTCCAGAAAGGGTTTCTCTAGTATCTTCCATGCTTTTTTCGAGCCCAGCTAGCACCTTGATAATCGTCATTCTGAACTCCAGTTCTGACATATTACTAATGTACACATTGATTAGGTCCCTAGCCGTCGGTACTGCCTCTTGTTCTTTTTGTGGTGAGTTTTTCCACCTTGACATTTTATTCAGATAAGAATAGATGAATGAGAGAACAAAATACTAAAAGAGTAGCAATGACCCTGGAAAAATATACACTAACCAAATCAGAAGAGACCTGAAACTGGGGGAGAGAAGAAGGGAGGGGGAAAAAAGTATATCTATTAGACTGGTGAATTGAACAGAGCCACACACTTGGCTTTGGGTGTATTTTGGTCTGTTAGAAGAAACTATCTTCCAAAATTTTAAAGAAAGAAAAACATATATACACAAATAAGGGTAAACATGATGAAGGGGTGGAATATAATTGTAAGGCTGAAAATTAAAAAAGATTCTAGAAAAGGAATTGATAAGTTTGTTGAAAAAAGTTTGGGGGGAGGAAAGAATGTGATCACCTGGTGACTAGAACAAAACCATGTGCTAGATTTAGGATGTATTTTGACCTATTATAAGAAATTGTATCCCAAAATTTTAAAGAAAAAAAATCTGTGTACAAAAAATAAGGTTAAATACAATGAAGAGATGAAATATGACTATGACAATGAAAATTTTAAAAATTTTTAAAAAGTATTGATAAAATAGTTTAAGAACGTTGAAAGAGGAAAAAATTTTTTAAAAGAGTAAGAAAAAAATAAAATTCAAAGAATTTAACTTTGAAAGACTAAAGGATCATGGAGAAAAAGTCATGAATTCTATGTGTTGTATTCCCCTAGCTCTGGAGTTCTGCAGTTCTCAGTGATTGGTGAACTTGGTCTTGGCTGGATGTTCTTGCTGATCTTCTGGGGGAGGGGCCTGTTGCAGTGATTCTCAAGTGTCTTTGCCTGAGGCAGAATTGCACCACCCTTGCCAGGGGCCAGGCTAAGTCATCTGCTTGGGTTCGGTCTCGGCAGCTTTTGTTCCCTGACCACTTTCCATACAGCTCTGGAGAATGGAAATGAAAATGGAAGCTTCCCAATCTCTTACCCAGAGGAGCCGAGAGCTCGGGGCCCTACTCCTCAGTGCACCTTCAGAGAGAAGCAGTCAATCCCTCCCATCTCCCTGGTCTCTGGTCGCTGAGCTCACCTGGCCTGTGACCGAGCGTTTTTAGCTCTGGTGCACGGCCCCCTTTGGAGTCTCCAAACTCAGCAGACTCCTGCAGTGTGCTCCTGCACTGCTCCTCCCAGAGGAGGAAGCAGGGGGTCTCCCTGGATCTGCCACTTGTGGTGTCCCTGCTCAAAGAGCAGTGGCCCAACTTTGCCTTGGATCACGGTTTAAGATAATCCCGAGCTGAGAGACCCCTCTTTGACTTGGCTCTGTCTCTGCAGCTGGCTTCCCCACTCCAATACCTTGGAGCTCTGTTGTACTCTGACCTCCCTGGTCTTTTTGTGTCCCCGTGGGTCCTGAGACCACACTGACCCGCGAGGGCTTCACCCCCTACTTAGCCTCTGAGCGATGTCCTTCATTGGAGCAGACTTCTAAAAGTTCCAATTTTGTGCTCCAGTGCTCTCTCACTTGCTGGGAGCCAGTCCCTCCCCCCACGGTCCATCTTCCCGTTGCTTCGGATTCACTTCTCCGCAAGTCCTACCTTCCAGAAAGTGGTCAATTTTCTCTTTCTAGAATTGCTGCTCTTCTTCTCTTCTATCTCCTGTTGAATTTGTAGGTGTTCAGAATGGTTTGATAACTATCTGGCCGAACTCTTCTGGGACCTGATGATAATTGATCTCCTACTCTTCCACCATCTTGCTCCTCCTCTTTGACTCCTCAGTCTTGTTTAACACCCAGAGCTTATTACATACTGTGCCCTCCTTAATGTACATCACCCAGTTACCCCTCCCCCACAATCACTCCCCTTCAGCAACCCTCAGTTTGTTTCCTTCTTATGGTTTGTCTCCTTCTCTTATTTTGTCTTGTTTTATTTTTCTCTCCCTTCCCCTATGATCCTGTTTCTCAAATTCCACATATGAGTGAAATCATATGATAATTGTCTTTCTCTGATTGACTTATTTCACTTAACTAATGCCATCTAGTTCTTCCACGTCATTGCAGATGGCAAGATTTCATTGTTGATGGCTGAGTAATATTTTAGTGTCTGTGTGTATATATATACATATAGTTACATATATATAAATTACATGTACATAAATATATCTTTGCATATACATACACACCACATCTTTATCCATTCATTTGTCAGTGGACATCTGGGCTCTTCCCATAGTTTGGCTATTGTGGACATTGGAGCAAATGTTTTAGATAGATGTAAGTAGAATAAGCATTTGTAGATAATCTTTTTAGCAACAAAAATATTTATGGTATGTGTACTTAAGAATAGGTGCAAAGTCGTTTTTAATAACCTGAAAGTTTAAAGTTTTCCTAAGCAATGACTTAAGTTAAATTCATTGAATATATAGATAATTTTCAAATAAAATAATGAAACATTAATTATTGAATATAGATTTATCTACTTTGGGTTTTCCTACTACAGAAAAACTAAAGCTAAAGTGTGGGTCTGTTGAAACATGTTTTATTAAAAGATTGTTCTATGAAGATAAACATTTCTAGAAATTATAAAATGTTTTCGTAAATTTGCCAATAAAAAAAATGCTGGCATTACAGTTCACAACAGCTTACTACTTAGATTTCACTAAAAATCAGTTTCTACCAGTGGAGAATTCCAATTATTTTTTTTAAGATTTTATTTATTTTTGCAAGAGAGAGAGAGCACCAGCATGTGCATGCATGAGAGGGGACGAGGGGCAGAGGGAGAAGCAAAATCCCCTTCTGAGCAGGGAGCCCCATATAGAACTCCATCCCAGGACCCTGGGATCATGACCTGAGCCAAAGGCAGATGCTTAACTGACTGGGAGCCACGCAGGCACCCAAGAATTCCAGTTAATATGTGTTGTTAAAACTACTAGAAATAAGGAAAACACTTCTATATGCAAGAAAAGTTGGATGTATATTTTCAGTAAAAGAAGGTATGGGAAACAGAAAAACATTTTTATTGAGGGGAAAATGAAAGTAGTTTTTTCTTAGAGGTTAGAAGGAAAACAATACAAAATCTAGGTGTAAAAAAGTTGTAAAAGATTTATGGAAAAGGAATCTTGGCAAAGGAATTTTATGGGTGGTCAGGAGTGGCTGAGATTGGAATAAATCTTAGTGAATGAGTTTTAGTTTTATTTTTTTAAAAAGGTCTTATTAGAGAGTGACCATGGGAGGAGCAGAGGGAGAAGGACAAGCAGACTCTGCACTGAGTGTGGAGCCTGACACAGGGTTCAATCCTACAACCCTGAGATCATGATCTAAACTGTAATCGAGGTAGATGCTTAATGAACTAAGTCACCCAGGCACCCCAGTAAATGAGTTTAAATATCAAAAGTACAGTGGTGCAAAATTAAAATTGGGTTTACTCTATGTTAAAAGAATAATCTTGTTAAATTATTGGTCTGCTCTTGATAAAGGATTGTAAAGGTTTTTTCTTTTGTTTTTTCACCTTTTTAAATTATCTGCCCAGGAAACAGAAATTTTGTTTTATCAAAATAATCTCATGTGCTTCATGATATCCTTACTATCAGGTCTTTGATTACTTAAGAAAAGTTTTGCTCACAACGATATAAACTTCTGCACTTGCCTTTGAAATCTTTTATTGTCACTTTGGTTAAATAATTAGGTAATGTTTCATAATCTGGAATGATTTAATCAGGTGTTCAAACCTTTTGATATTTTTTTTACAAACTTCCCTAAGTCAAATTCCAAAATGAAGTCTTTTGACAATAAACTAACTTTGAGGTTTTTCTAAAGGGTCCCTGTAACAACCGAAAAAATTTGTTCTTCCCATAGAAGAGAGATATTAAATTAGGTTTATTGTGTATGTTAAATTACATGGGAAGCATTGCCAAGTAAGTGATGCTAAACCTTCTTTGATTATTTTTCCTGCAGAAAAATAATTGATTTTGATTATATTTCCTGCAGAAATGGTTCATCTTCAAAGAGATTCATGAAAAAGACTCAAGAATACAGGTTGGTCATAACTTGAAGGTCACAAAACTGCAGTGGGTAAAAATTTCCAGAACATTTATAAGTAAATGTTGAAATATGAATTCTAGAAAGTGTATAAAACTCCTAAGAATCTGGTATGTCCTGGTATATTTGGGTGTGTGTGTATATGTATGTGTGTGTGTGTGTGTGTATACACATTCATATATATATTATTTTTATTTTATAAATTTAAATTCAATTCACTAACATATAGTATATTGTTAGTTTCAGAGGTGAATTTAGTGATTCATCAAATTTGTACAACACCCAGTACTCATTACATGAAGTGCCCTCCTTAATGTCCATCACCCAGTTACCCCATCCCCCAACCCACCTTCCCTCTAGCAACCCTCAGTTTCCTATGATTAAGAGTCTCTTATAGTTTATCTCCCTCTCTGATTTTGTCTTTATTTTTCCCTCCCTTCCCCTATGATCCTCTGTTTTGTTTCTTAAATTCCCACATATGAGTCCTGGTATATTATTTCTTGTAATTCTAATTAACTAACTATCTTCTGCTTGTGTAATAGAAATAACCAAATGTCTTTGTCAAATGCATTGTAATGAACTTGAATCAGATCTTTAACCATGGCCATTACTAAGTCTTTTGTCATTTACAGACAGCTATATTTTACTTGGATGCTTTTACAGAGGTATTCCTGCAGAAATGCTTCATCTTCAAAGAGATTCATGAAAAAGACTCAAGAATACAGGTTGGTCATAACTTGAAGGTCACAAAACTGCAGTGGGTAAAAATTTCCAGAATTAACAGAAAGAATAGGATCAAACAAAATAAGAATTACTTGGGATGAAATAAACTAAAGAGGATGATTCTAATTTTTACAACTGTTAGAAACATTACTGACCTTTTAAAATGTTTTGTTTTCCAGATTTGAGGAAACTTTTTTTAAGCTAACTAATTTATAGTAGTTTGGTAGATTATACCTTTGTAAGCAGAATTGAAACATCTTTTTCTCTCTACCTGGTCCCTCCAGAATTCAGAAACAGTAAGTATTCTTAAATTTTCATGGCAATATGTTTATTTGCATACATTCAAAAAGAGTCTGTTCTCCTTACAACAAGACACAGTTGGAAACACTGGTTATATTACCAAAACTTTGAGTAGAATGTCATATTTAAGAGAAACATGGATGGACCCAGATATGACCAGACCGCTTTAAGGAACTAAGATTGACTCTGTGGAGCCAAATAAAGCCCCTAGAAAAACAGCCTAATATCTTGTTACAGGGATCCCAGAAGCCTTACCAGGTAAGTAAAGAAGGCCATTTCCTGGCAGGTAAAAGATACCCTGGATGTCAGGATATCTTGGGCACCATGAAGAGAGGAAGTAATCTAAATCTATAGTTATTTCAGTAAAGACTAATGACAGGTATTTGGCATCTTAGTCTTGAGAGGCTGTTAAAAGTTGAATCTGAACTTTCCTTATGAAAAGTCCCAGCAAAGATTTAAAACGTGTTTGATCAGTTGCTATTCTTGCTGCGTTTATGCAAATAATCAGATCAAGTTTACTAAATCTAAAGTTATTTTACAAATGGGTCTTTATCTGGCTAACTCTGAAAATAGGGTGACTTCAGAAAGAAAAATTATATCTCAGTAACACAGCTTTGTGGGTATTAGATTACGGTTCTTTGGTGCTTGAGGTTTTGTTTCCCACCTGTAAACTACACTAGGTCCCAAATTCTAGTTTCCTCCATTGTCTGGTTACAACTCTCCAAAATAACATTTCTAATTTTCCCCCATCCTTTTTACTTGGAATCATTGAAAACCTAAAACTTCCTTTTTCCTGAAGCTCTGCAAACTGAATATGAACAACTTCTTATAAACTTCAAGAAAATCACAACAGCTTATATGTGGACAGCCTTCATGCTTGCTGGTCTATGGGCCACTCCAGAAGATGACCAGACATTCAAACTGTAAACCAGAGAAATCTGTCCGTGTCACTGCCTGCTCTGTATCTGAAGATACCTTCAGCCTGACATCTATGCAGGTGTTTGAGGACCACGGCTGCCCATGGCTGGCAAACTGGGTGAGTATCGAGTATGCACGGCCATATAGGTCAGGCTAGATAGAGACCTAAAACAGAGCAGGTGTTGGGAGATGCTTGGTCATGGGAAAAGGCTCTTGGGGAGTTCATGGCATCTGCTTCATTCCAAGCCCTAACCTACACAAACATACATAATCCCTCTGAAGATAATCCTCCAGCATTATCTGGACTGCCTTGTGAGGGCTTGGCCAGGCAGGCTGTATCCTCCATTAAGAGACCTTTGGGGGCCTCAGTTGCAGCAGAAGCTTGGGACCTCATCAGGTAGTCATTCTAGATGGGGTTGAGCTGTTGCTCATTTAGCTGATGACTCAGAGCCATTTGGGGGGTTGGGCTCCCTCTGTCCTTGAGGCAGTGCAGGTTTGGGGGGGGGTCCTATCTCCATAGCTCGGAGGGCCCCAACTGCCCAAGAGCAGCTGAGTGGATGCATACTGTATATGTGTAAGCCATGCGCATGAGGGTAGTTAGGGACCTAGACGAGGGCAAATGTCAGGAGAGGGCGGGGAGCAGGAGTGGGCTCTTGGGTGTATAAAACATCAGCCTAATGGCAAGGCCTTCTCACCCTTTCCGGACTATTCCCCCTGAAGGAAGTGATGCAGGTTTACAACGGCTTTTCCAAGGAAAAGCAAACAAGACAGTGTGTCCTCCATTAGGAAATGCCTGGGAGTCCTGCTTCCTGGAGAAGTCCCAGACCTGTCAGATAGCAAGTCCACATGCGGAGCCACTGTTGTCCGTGTGTAGCTGTCTGCTCAGATTGACTTTTGGAAGGTGAGGTCCCTCCATGCTGGAAGCTCTGCAGGTAGTTTGTGTCTGGTTGGAGCCCCACAGGCTTGGGGCGCATGGTCTTTGCAAGGCTGGCTTCTGGGTGATAGGTACCGCCCGGGTGCAGGCCGTGCAGAACAGGGTCGACAGCAAACTGGAACAGAGTAAGCGTCAAAGGCAGAGTCCTAGAAGTGCTGTGTTGAGGTTACCTGGCACCTGCCTAATTTGAAGTCTTACTCCGCACAAAATGGGCATATTCTCCCCTGACGGCCAACGAGGAGTAACTGGACGGTCTTGCCAGGGGAGGACACGGCGGGACGGCCAGGGCACCCTTCAGTAACACACACCTGGGAACCTTGCTTGCTAGAGGAGCTCTGGACCTCATCAGGCAGCCACTGCAAATGGGGATAGTTTGTCGACAGTTGAAAAGCTGCTGCCTGAACAAGATTTGCAGGGAGGACGCTATCTCCACCCTAAGAAGTTTCAGAAGGATGGGCATGGACCGAGTTGCACAGGCCTGTCAGCGCTCTCTGCCCAAGGTTGGCTGACCAGGAGCAAACAGCACCTGCGTGGGAGCTGCAGTTCAGGACAGTCCGGGACCTGGAACAGGCAGTGTCCTGCAAGGCTGCAGATGGACCCAAGATCCACAGGCCTGGGGAGCCCCAGCTGGCCAAGAGCAGTGGGTAGGGTCCTAACTGCTCGTGCCCAGCACTAGAGGTCAGGGTAGGCCAGGGCCTGGAACAGGGCAGTGGCCGGCAAGGCTGGGACACAGACTTGGGGGGCTATTGGAGGTACCTGGCCTCCTTCCAAGCCTTAACCTATACAAATGCCTATATTTCCCCTGAAGGTAGAGCTACAGCAATCTGGGCTGCTTTACCATGGCTGCATTGGGCAGGCTGGCCCAAGCATCCCCACAAAGGGACCCCTAGGAGTCTTGAGTGCTGCAGAAGCCCAGGATCCTCCCGAATAGTAAGTACCTGTGGAGACTATCACTCATTTTAATGGTCCCCTCAGAGTGATTTTTGGAAAGCAGGCTTCCTCCACCATTGAGGCAATGCAGGTGGTTAGAGGGGGACCCTAGATTGACAGCCCACGCAGCCCCAGCTGGCCAAGAGCAGTTGGTAGGGTTCTAGCTGCTCATGCTCAGCACTGGAAGTCAGGGTAGCCTGGAACGGGACAATGGCGGGCAAGACCAGGACAGAGGAGCAGGCTGTTGGCAGTAACCGGCATCCGCCTAATTCCAGGTCCTGCCGTCAGTGCGAGAGTGTGAGTGTCCTGTTGCTGGAGCACATTGCTCAGGAGTTAAAGTGCCGGTGTAGACAGACAAGATGACTGTCTTCAAGGGGTGACTGCAGGTCTTGCCACTGCAGGTGAAGGAGTTGCCTTTACCAGGTAGGAGCTAATTACCCCCTGGTCTGCAGAGAACTAGCTTAGATGGGAGAAGTGTAGCCTTGTGCAGACCGAGCGTGCTCTCCTCACCCTCGAAAACTCTTATTTATACTCCGACGGCCCCTTGCACAGTTGCTCCTTCACAGGTTTGTTTTTTTGGTTTGTTCGTTCTTTTTAATAAACAAGCCCCAGCAGGGCCCCTCAGGAGTTGAGCCACAGAGTTCTTAGGGCTGAGAACAGATGAGAGGACATCATGACACAACTGTAACCAACTTTTTGTCTTTGCCACAAACAAGTGGCTTTGAAATCATATTAAACCGATACAGAATATCCACCCTGCGATTTCAGATCTTCCCCACAGTAATACTAAGGGTTTAACGCCCAGTACAAATCTTAGTTCACAAAAATCTCATTCCACCTTGTGATTCTACATCATTTTCAGTCTTAATCACAAAGGTAAGGTTTTTCCTTCCTTTTGGTATAAGTTATAAATCAGGCACCGATGAAGGGGGATAAAACTGAGCACAGCTTGGGGATGTATATCTGACTTGAAGGTCCTGTACACTAAATGTCAAGGTATTGGCTATTATTACAGGTTACAGTATAACTGGGAAAAGTTTTACTAACAAAGGTTCCCATATGCTTAGGGTAGAAATCGGTATGAGATAGAAGTCTGCAGTATATACCTTGGAAGATAATGGTATGTCTTATATGCTATGTTTCCTGTGAGTCCTCTTTACCCCTTACAAGGTGTCCCTGTTCTTTTAAAGTCTGGGCATAGAGTCCATAGAGCTATTCTAACAGACCTATTTCTAATAGGTCACTGTGGTTTAAGTAGTGTAAGTCAGGAGTATAGTAAATCATTTTTTTTTTGCCTATTTAAAGATATAATTGCCCATTCTGTGTATTCAGCTTTTTAAATTTTTTACAAAATGTTTGATTACAAAGTAAATCAGGAATTAAATCAGGGTTATTTTAAGAGTCTCTGTCACATGTCCAGTGCTATATACTCAATTCAATAAGAGAACAGGGAAGAAGCCTGTACCTGGTTGTCTTGATGTGTATGCTGGGCTATACTCCCAGGAGCCGTTTAGTAGTTCGGACCAATCATCTCCCAAGTCAGTGTCTATTGGGCATGTTGTTCAGGATCCTCAGTACTTCTCGCAGAGACTGAAGTGGAGGGTTCCCATTCTTCAGCTTCCCTCAGTATTTGGTTTCTCCATTGGTTGAAGGTTTCCCAGGGAATAGATGGTGCTGACAGTGAAGGGTGTGGCGAGAATTGGACTAGGGTATGCTGGTGATGTCGACGATGCTAGTGAGTCCTCGGTTGCAGGAAGGTGACCAGGATGGAGGAAGTAGAGGATGTCACAGACAGTGGAGTTATCCCTGGATCAGAAGATGGTATTCTGATGATGGCACAGCTGCTGTGGCTGAAGCTGTCACGAGTACCCATAGCTGCAGTGAGTATTGTATCCAGTAGTGAGCAGCAGGCAACATGCTGGACTGACCAGCTTACTAATCTTGGCAGGGTTAAATATGCATAGCAGATTCATGCCTGCAAAATATAGTGTCCTATAAATATTTGTTCTTTCTAAGATATCTTTAGCTATCGTGGACATTGACAATATTTTCCCAAGCATAATAGCCCTGAATCAAGCTAGACTAAATATTAGGCATCTAATGTTGATAAAAGTTGGTGTTTTCATGCCTGAAATTTTTATAAAGGTATCTTATTTTAACTTGATGTAATATGCTTTTTCCTTTAGTTACCCAGTAAGTTTTATTAGTGACAGGTGCTATAATTCCCCAAACTGTATGTATCATTTTTTAAATTAATACTTTTCCTTTTAACTTCTATTATGGGCTACTGTTAGTGCTAATGCTTATTTCTGTGGGTGACTGAAATGTGGATGCAATAGGAGTTTTTCCAGCCTTTCCATATCTATGGTTTAGATATTTTGTTTAGACCAAGCTTCAATATCTCAATTGTTAATAAGCAACCTAAGCTTTTGCTTGAGCAAGCCATTACCCGCTCAATGAATTCAGAGGCAGTTGGGATGTAGGGTAAATAGAAGTTCCACATTATGTCTTTTCCCTTAGCACATTTTTTTATGTTAGTTTTTGTATGAACTGCATACCCTGATCTAATTTTATGATGGTTAGGGTACCATAGCCAGCAATCTAGGTGTCTAATGCTCTGACAGTGGACTTTTGATCATTTTTCCTACAAGGATTAGGTATTCATATTCTGGACCATGTGCCTACTGTTGTGCGCATGCATATAGTTTATTCTCTGATGTAGGTAAGGGTTTTATCTAATCAACTTGTATACTTTGGAAGAGTCTTTTAGCTTTGACTTTATTATTCATTCATGACCTACAAGCTTTAAACATTTGGCAGTTTTTACATTTCTTAATCTGAAATTGGAGATGTTTTGTAGGTATATACGTATATGTTTCTTTTCTCTAACCATGTTCTGCAGCCATGTGTGCAGCCTGACCTGCTTGGTGATGTGCCCATAGAATGATCCTATCAACGGCTTGTCTGTGGGTTCAAGGTAAATGTTGCATTGCCCCTCTTGTATATGTGTGGTTCTATTTTGCTCTGGTTCCTCCTTAGCAATGAATCACTCTCTCTTTAAAGTTAAATTTTAGGAATCTTTGTCTCTAGTTTCCCTAGTGAATTTGTCTACCTGGTTACTAAATTAGGTTACTTCAGCATTGTCCTTTTGATGTGCAGAGACATGTGTGATGAATATCAGCCAGTGCTATATATTCTGCCATATGTCATAAGAAAGGTTATTTCTCATTTTCCAGTCATTTCCTCAACATGTTCCTGACCAAAGCTGTTCTATGAGCTATTGCTCATTAGTCTGAGAAGATATATACTGCATTCTGATTTTCATTAACGGATTATTCAATCATTTGTTTTAGGACTATCTGTTTAGCATATTGTGCTGATTTTCCTGAGCTTGATTTTGTCAGGATTAAACCATCATTAGTCCTCAAGGCTACACCTGCCAACATAATTCACATGGTGTTATGGAGGTGAGCTATTTTTAGACCATGAGTTTTTGAGACGTAAACCAGGGTGCTTCTGATTGCCCAACTTCTTGAGCTGGGATGGGCTCACCCCTTGAAAAATTTGGCACCACTACTGGCTTTGCTGAGATTACCTCAATTCAGGCAGAGGGTTGATCCTCCATCCATTTGTTCCACTGGGAAATATACCATTTCCATGTTAAGAGTTCATGGTCAGGAATAGTTTCTCTCTGTCAAGAGTCTGTTTTACCCATTCCAGAATAAAGTGTTGAAGTATAGTATAGTTGGTTTATTTTCTCTTAGTGGCTCTGTATTTTGCAGGGCCTCATAGATTGCCCAGGGAGCCTTTCAATTGGCTGGTGTGCAATCTATGCTCTTTACGACTGGGCCTGATATTTTTCTGCCTTTGGAGGACCAATCATGCCTATAAATTTTACTATACTATAGGGTCCTTGGACATTATTTAGATCCATGATCATCCTCAGGTGGATGGAATTCAATTAACAACTTTTGACCCTTTCTGTTCTTTCAAGTCATCATACATAAGGATGTCATTAATGGGGGAAATGCTGGATTATGTGTGTTGTGTTTTCATCAAAGGCCTGGATGTCTTGTGTTATACATGGTTATAGGCTATTACTGAACTGTTAAGGTGTCTTTGTGGTATACTAGTAAACTTGTATTTTCTGCCTTCCCTTGTGAATGCAGTCCTGTGTTGGCTTTCCTCTTCAATTAGAATAGTAAAAGAACATGTCAGATAAACCTATTACCGGGTAATCAGTTCCAGTGATGATCCTGTTTATGATAGCACCTATATCTGAGAGTGTTTCCTTAATTTGGGGAGAGCCTTTGTTAAAATGCATATAATCTATTGTAGATCTCTATGACTTGTCTTTTTAACAGGCCAGATGGGGTTAATATAATATAAAACTGTCACCAGTTTAAGAGTGTGGTATCCCTTTTCCCTCCAGACTATGTAGGTGGTTGGGAACTGGCCTGAGTTCCACAGGCCTGGAGAGCCACAGCTACCCTTAGTGGGTGAATGGTCTGCGTACCAAGCAAGCACCAGCCATGCAGGTCAGAATACCCAGGAACCTGGAAATGGGTAATGTTGGGAGAGTTCAGGTCTCAAGAGTGGGCTCTTGGGGATCCATGACATCTGCTTAATTCTAAGCCCTTATACACAAATGTTCATATTCCCCCTAAAGGCCTCCTTGAAAGAAAGGAGACTGTCTTTCCAGAACAAACTCAGTAACGAAAACTCATCGGTGTCTCTTACTGGAGGATACCCCATCGTCAGCCAGCCCACACCTTGCCAAGGCAGGTCAGTTTCCTCCAGCTCCACCGTCAAGAGGAATATGCACATTCAGGTAGGTTAGAGCTTGCGATTAGGCAGATGCCTGCTACGCCCCTACAGCCCATTCCTGTGACCCGGCCTCTCCCGACAGACACTTGCCTTTAAATAGGTCCCTGGCTACCCTAACCTCTGTGGCCTGTACAGGTGCAGTGCAAGCCTTGGGTAGCCTAGGGCCTTCAGGGATGCGTGGTACTGGCTGTCCCAAACTATCCACATGTCCTTCAGAGCAGAGAGGTCCTCCCCCTGAAAATTCTTCTGAGACAGCAGCATTAAACTGGCAATAGTCTCCATGTGGTCTGGCTACCTGATGGAGTCCCAAGGTTTACCGGTGTAGGGACCCAGAGGAGACCACCCAAAAAGTTTCCACAGTGGCATATTATTTTGAATTAAAGTTACTTTAAAAATGGCCAGTGACCTTCGACTCTTAAACAGTGAACAAATCTATGTGAAAGATACCATCCCTGCAGCAGGAGGGAGAGAGACATCCTTATCCTCTAGAACAGGTCATTTAGGGCTAAAAAGCTTACATAAACTTTTACTAATTTATTTTTGTGTAGTAAAGGATTCTAATTGAAGCCCTTGAACATAAGTTTCATTTGTCCTGTCCATTCCTCACAGATTTATATTTGTGTCTAAAACATTTAAAAAACCACATGCCCTAGTCATTTCTTTGGGTCTTAACTTTGGGCCTCTATGCACACATAATTTGACTTTTGCACCTGTGAATCCTCTCATGTCAATCTAACTCTTCAGCCCCCTACAAGAATCTTTGAAGATAAAAAAATTTCCTCCTCAACAGTTGGCATAGGGGCAGGATAATTTCCCAGACTGGACACTATTTGCTTTGAGGCTGCAGACGGTAAGAATCTTTACCACATCAGCCTCCTGGTTCTCTGCCTACAGCACCTAATGGAGCAAGAGTGGGGAGACTGCTTTTTCTCTTTCTAAATTAGGTTAGCAGAAGAAAATATTTATGCAACTAGTTCCTTGGGCTTAGCAACTTTTGTAAATTTGATGGACTACTCTTGATTTGAATAATTCATCTCTTCCTAGAGCTGGAATAACTTTTTGTTTCATAAAAAGGAATTACCATATGGAAGTCTGCTGTTTGAGCCAGCCTTACAGACTGGTGAATTCATAGTTCTCATCACATCAGTATCTGTTTAGACAAACTTTGCTGTGGGTCCTCTATGAAAAAAAAAAAATCTATGAAGCTTTTCCTTTTGCCTTGTGTTATACCCTTAAGAGCTTGGCTTTGTGACTAGTGAGAATACTCTGGTCTCCACCATCCAGAGAATGCACTTATCTGAGTGCACCGTGGTGGCCAAATAGACTGAGGTTTGAAGACATGCAGTTATAAGAAACATGCTTTTTCTGGCCATTCCAGCTCTCAGGGGAGTTTCCCCATAAAGCACATCTTTCAACCTTTGTTGATTTTTAGGTTAGTGCTGGAATGTACCATTCCCGCAGTGCCTGTTCAGTGTCATGGTCTAGCATGTCCGTGACTGGAGAGGTCTCCTATTTTCACAGGAGACACTAGCTTGACTACATCATTTTTACTGCTTACGGAATGAAGGCCTTTGAATAATGGGGGCCGAGGGTCTAAGACTGGAGAGTTGCCTCAGTCTTTCCATTAAAAAATGTTTATGGGTTTGAGTCACTATTAAGATTAATAAGATCCTACTCTTCAATGGCCAGATGATGGGTGCTTTAAAGAAAGAAAATCTTTGTAGAGTGGCTGGTCTTAAGGACTCCTTTAATAAGTCTAATTTGTTTTTTAATCTTAATGTCTACAGTCAATGTAAATTCCCCTTTTCAAGATCTGGCCTCCAACTGCCTTTTCCTACTAGATTTACAGAGAGCCCTCTGGTTTAATCTTTTCGCCAAAGTACATAGGTTACTCAGGTAAATGCTGAGAGCCAGAAAGTGAATTTAACAGAGGCTGGTCCACAGAATACCTCCTACTTTCCAGGGCTCTGTAATCAGGTTCTGCCAGCTTCAGGCATTCCTATGCAATGTCCTTTGCAAATGTAAACCTCAACTAAATAAAAATTCATGTCCTCTGGAAAGCAGATCTTTTACCTCCACTTTCAGAAGATCCTACCAAATTTAGAGAAAAATCAGGAAGATTTGTGACCATTCACCACACCCCCCTAACAGAGAAAGCAGATGACCAAAATTCTTCCTAGGCCCTCCTATAAGTGATCAGCTAAAGGCCAGTTTCTGGGGGCAGATAGAAGCTAAGGTTGAATTGTGTACTTTAACTGCTTTAAATAGACTATACAAAGGCATAAATCTTATATCTCCTTGATATAAAGAAGTTAGAAAGGGGAGTTAGTCCCTTGGTAGGTTGTAATCTAATTTTTTTGCCTTGAAATCCCTACAAAACTGGAAATGCAGATCTAGAAAAAAGGTCAAAACCCACCTATCTTTACCAATCCCCAAATGTGACCCATTCTTCTCAAAATGTTTATAGATACTATAAAAGATCAGGATATTGAAACAAAGGAATAATTTAACATTTACCTGAAAGCACTCAGATTTCTTCTCTCTCCCTTGAAGTTAGAAATTTCATTGCATCTTTGAGGTATGAACACAGCCCACAACCACCTGAAAGTGGGGGGGAGGGGGGTAGGGAAGCAGCCTTGTTAAAAATACAAAGTACAATTAGTGCTCTTGCCCAAATTCTAGACCACAGTTTCCTTAAGATTACTTCCAGGGACAAACACAAATCTTAAAAGTCCTCTCCAAAAATAGAAGAGTTGAATCATCTGAGTAAACTTAACTTATTCCAACTACTGTTCATAAACTAGTGAGTTTTATGAGATGTTTGTCTAGATGTATATGTGTGTCATTTATATTTCTATTGTCTAACTTTGTAAAAGAGTTCTATTTAATTGGCTTAAAAGAAAATTAAGCATTTATATAAATTTAGCATTCATAACTCTCAAAACTAAAATACAAACTTAATCCAAATTTTCAGGTTCATATGATCTGGGAAAATATTTGGTATTAAGAGTAATTTAAGGTTTTTAAGTTAAAGTAAGCCCGTCTTATAGTTATCAGATTTAGAATGAAAACCTCTCTTAGTTACTAAAATTTAAAATTCATATTATAAAACAATAACTTAGAATTGTTGATTTAAAAGCTTTTAGGTAAACTTTTTCAATAGTTTCCCAATGTTCTTGGTAACCTAAAACTAAGGTTTTTTTTTTTTTTTTAATGATGAGTTAATTCATTGAATGTCTAGATCATTTCCAACTAAGATAAAATATTAATTACTGAATAGAGGTTTACCTAGTTTTGGCTTCCTTATTGCAAAGAAACTAAAGATGAGTTTGGATCTGTTATGAAATACTTTTATGCTTTATTGAAAAATTGTATTAAGCACATATTTCTAGAAATATATTCATAAATTTGTCAATCTAAAGAATGCTGGCATAAAAGATTCACAATTGCTTACTATCTGGATTGCACCAGAAGTTAAATTTCTAAGGGTTAAAAATTTAATTAATAATATATGTGGTTAAAAAATAAGGGAAATATCTCCATATGTAAGAAAAGGAAAATGTATGCTTTGGGTAGAAGAAGGTATAAGGAATGTGTTTTTGTTTGGAGGAAAAAAACTAATCTTGTTATTTTAAAAGGAAAAAACTTAGGATAAAGTCTTAAAAACATTAAAATTCCTTTATGTGTGGCCAAGCTAGTCAAGATTAAAATGAATTTATTTAAAAATGAGTTTTAATATTAAAAGTAAGCTGGAACAGGCTCTGGTTTAAGAATGGTGATGTATGACGACCCTGAAACTCACCTCCTCCATAGACACACCAAATACACACCTATTTGTAGAGCAGTTCTTCCTGAAGAACTGAGGGCTGACTGAGCAGCTAGATTGAAAGAATGGCAGACACCAGATGAAAGGAACTCCCACCTTGACGCTACACATCACAGCAGGGAGGAATAATACCAAGGGACTAGGAGCAGATCTCTTTGCCCCGGGGCACAGGGTGGGGGGAAAAGCCTCCATTTAAAGATCAACTACAATATAAAGGAATTAGGCCTGAAACTGTGCCAAATGGTGAGGGATCTGCTGGAACTCTCTGGGTCTGACAGGCGGTGGACCACCATGATTTACATTCCTGCATCTACCTTGATGTGGCAGATGGAAGCAGGGGCCAGAGCTGGCCTGCTGCCTCAGTGAGTCCTGGACCCTGGCCACACACAAGCCCTGGATCCCCTGAAGTACTGACAAAAAGCTGTGGTTTAAAAGAACAACTAGAATATAAAAGATCTAGCCCTAGAACTTTGCCTAATGGAAAGGGAGCTGCTGGAAGTCTGGGGTGGAGGGGCTGGCAAGTATCACACATTATGTTCCTCCCCCACCTTGATAGCATAGATGAGAGCAGGGTTCTGGGAGCCACGCCTGGTCTGCCACGTCAGCCCAAGATACCCTGGGACATAGAAAAAAAGACTCCATTGAGAAGAGCAACTAGAATATAAAGGAACTAGTTCTAGAACCCTGTTGAATGGTGGGGGAGCTGCTGGAACTCTCCCTGGGTCAGAGGGGCTGCCAAGCCCTAGTGTATGGTCCCCTTCCCCCTTGACAACAAGGATGGAGCACAGGGTCCAGGTGCCCTGGCTGGCCTACCACCTCATTGAGCCTGGAGCCCGGAGCCCACACCAGCCCCAGTCATCTCACTAAGTGGCCCCAGTGCAACACATGACACATCCCTGGTAGCATTTACTACAGCTCCACCCATTGCACCAATGTGACACAGATGCAAAGCATGTCCGAACACTCCAGGACCATACCACTTTGGCTCTAGTTGGCTTGTAGGGCTCCCCTAGTAGGGCATAGTACTCGAACCTCCCAACTTATGCTTGCCTCTGCTCCAGCTGCCCTATCAGGGCACCCTCTGCACAGAGAACCCCAGGACTACCAAGCCCATGCCCACTTAAGCTCTGGCCATCACACCAGGGCAGGCTCAGAATGGTGTTCCCTGGGACCCACACACCAGCCATAGTTCCAGCCAACCAGCAAAAGTCACCAGGCACACAGTGTCTACATAGAGGTTGACCGTACATAAGACCACTTCCTCAAGTTTAAGAGAAGTACCTGTTCCATCTAATTCATAGAAGCAAAACAAAGTCAAACAAAATGAAGAGACAGAGGAATGTGCACCAAATGAAAGAATGAGAAAAAAACCTCAGAAATGGAGATAAACAACATGCCTATAAGGTATTTAAAGTAATGATCATAAAGATGCCCACTGGGCTGGAGAAACAAATGGAAGAACTGAGTAAGGACTTCAACAAAAAGATGGAAAAATACAGTAACTGAAATATAAATATTCTAGAGGTAATCAGCAGCTCTTTAGCAGATGCAGAAGAATGTATCAGTGATCTGGAAGACAGGGTAATGAAAGCTCCTAAGCTGAACAGTGAAAAGAAAATAGAAGTTTTAAAATGAGGATAGGTAAGGAATCTCTTGGACAACATCAAATGAACAAATATTTGCATTATAAGGGTCCCAGAAGGAGAGGGGAAAAAAGAGGCAGAAAATGTGTTTGGAGAAATAATAGCTGAAAACTTCCCCAATTTGAAGAAGAAAACACATCCAGGTTCAGGAAAAACAGAGATCCAAATAAGATGAACCCAAGGAGGCTCATGCCAAGCCATACAATAATTAAAATGTCAAAGGTTAGGCCATCTTCATCCCCATGTGTGCACCTAATCTCAGCTGGTCCACCTGAGATCCCCTGAGCACCAATCCTAGTCCCCTGTGGGGCCCCATTTCCACCCCAAGATGGAAGAAACTATCCTGAACCAGGGGAAACTTGCCAAACTGTAAGCACACATAGATTTTGATGGGGAAAAAACTGCTCACTGAAAGAAGGTAGCTCATAGACTGGCTACAGCAGATGATAAAAAATTTCAGTTCTCATTGAAGAAGTTAGGGGCAAACAGTATCTCAGGTATTGAAAAAGTGAATATGTTTATAAACCAAGGACAGTGATCCACTTTAACAACCCCAAAGTTCAGGCATCACTGGCAGCAAACACTTTACCATTACAGGCCGTGCTAAGATAAACAGCTGACAGAAATGCCACCCAGTATCTTAAACCAACTTGGTGCAGACAGTCTGACTCCTTTAAGAAGACTGGGTGAAGCTCTGCCCACACAATCTGTGGATGGAAAAGCACCACTTGCTACCAGGAAGGATGATGATGATGAAATTCCAGATTTTACAGAGAATTTCACAAAGCTTCCAAGAATAAAGCAAACTGAATTGAGTCAACTTTTGAAGAAGATAAAACTTGAAGTTACTGGAGCTGCTATTTTATATTATGACTGCTTTTTAAATTTTTGTTCATGGATCTGATATAGTCTAGATCTCTAATATTCTTAAAGTCCAAGCCCCTTGGATACTGCAGCTCTTTTCCGTTTTTGCTTATACACAAGTCATTCTTTGCAACAAATTAAACTGAAGAAGTCTGGGAATAAAGTTTGAAACAAAGTCAATAAAGTTCTTTGCCTAGTTAAAAAAAAAAAGTCGAAGGTTAAAGAGAATTTTACAAGCAGTGAGAAGCAAAGAGTTGTGTACAAGGGAAACCCATAAGGCTATCAGCTGATTGTTTTCAGGGGAAACTTTGCAGGCCAGAATGGAGTGGCATAATATATTCAAAGAGCTGAAAGAAGAAAATCTATAACCAAGAATACTCAGCAGTGTTACCATTCAGAATTGGAGAAATAGTTTCCCAGGCAGGCAAAAATTAAAGGAGTTCTTGAGGTAGAAAAGACTGTACTTAGAAGAAAATTATGAGTAAAAAGATGTAAAATATGACAACATATACATAAAACGTGGAGGAGGAATAAAAAAAGTTATTTTAGAATGTGTTCACACTTAAGTAACCATCGATTTAATAGACTACTATAAACTCAGGGTGTTATCTATAAACCTCATAGTAATCACAAACCCCAAACCTATAATTGATACACAAAAATGAGAAACCCAAACAACACTACAGAAACTAATCAATCACGAGGAAAGAGCAATAAAAAAAGAAGAAAGATCTACAAAAAACAGCCAGGAAACAATACAATGACAATAGGTACATACTATCAATAATGACTTTAAATGTAAATAGTCTAAATATGCAAATCAAAAGACATAAGGTGGTAGAAGGGTAAAAAAACACAACCCACCAGGTGGAAATCAATAAGGAGGGAGGAGCAAGATGGCAGAGGACTAGGAGACCTAAATTTTGTCTGGTCCCAGGAATTCAGCTAGATAGTTTTCAAACCAATCTGAACACCTACCAACTCAAGAAAAGATCGAAAAGAAGAATAGCAGCAATTCTATGAACAGAAAAGCGACCACTTTCTGGAAGGTAGGACATGTGGAGAAGTGACTCCGAGGTGATATATGGGAAGAGAGACTGAGGGAGGAGGGACCCTCTGCCAGCTGGCTACTGGCAAGTGAGAGAGCAGTGGAGCACAAAATCAGAACTTTTAGAAGTCTGCTCTGTGGAGGGACATCGCTCCAGCGGCGGGGGGTTGGGGGAGCTGGGGGTGGAATCCTTGCTGGGTCAGTGTGGTCTCAGAACCCTTGGGATCACAGAAAGACTGGGGGTGCCTGAGTGCAGCAGAGCTCTCAGGTATTGGAACAGGGAAGGTGGCTGCACAGACGGAGCAGAGGAATGGGCTCTCAGCTTGAGGTTGCCATAAACTGTGATCCCCAGCAGAGTGGGGCCACTGCTTTTCAAGCAGGGACCCCACAAGTGGCAGATCTTGGGAGACTCCCCCTTCCTCCACCAGGAGAGTGGCAGGGGAGCACACTGCAGGAATCTGCTAGGTTTGGAGACTCCAAATGGGGCTGTGTGCCAGAGATAGAAACACTAAGTCACAGGCTGGGTGAATTCAGAGTGCGGCCGGAGACCAAGGAGACAGGAAGGATTGACTGCTTTTCTGAGGGTGAACTGAGGAGTGGGGCCCTGAGTTCTTGGCTCCTACGGGGCTGGAGATTGGGGGGCTGCCATATTCATTCCCATCCTCCAAAGCTGTACAGAAAGCTTTCAGGAAACAAAAGGTATCAGAGCAAACCTGAGCAGATTATGTAGCCTGCCCCTGGCAAGGGCAGTGCAATTCTGCCTCAGGCAAAGACATTTGAGAATCACTGCAACAAGCCCTTCCCTCAGAAGATCAGCAAGAACATCCACCCAAGACCAATTTCACCAATGAGAACTGCAAAACTTCAGAGCTACAGGAATACAGCACATAGAATTCATGGCTTTTTCCCCCATGATTCTTCATAGTCTTTCAAAGTTAAGTTTTTAAATTTTTTGTTATTTTTTCCTTTTTCAATTTTTTAAATGTTTCCTCTTTCCTGCTTTAACATAGTTTATAAATATATTTTTTAAAATCTTTCATATTTTTCATTTTTATAGTCATATTCTATCCCTTCATTGTATTTAACCTTATTTTTTGGATACATATAAGTTTTTCTTTCTTTAAAATGTTGGGATACAGTTTCTTCTAACAGACCAAAATGTACCCTAAATCTAGCATATGGCTTTGTTCTACTCTCCAGCCTGATCACATTCTCTCGGTATTTTTCCTCTCCAACCAACTTATCAATTCCTTTTTAAAATTTTTTAAAAAATTTTTAATTTTCATTTTTAGTCATAGTCCATCACTTTATTTTTACCCTTATTTATATATATGTGTGTGTATAAGTTTTTCTTTCTTTAAAATTTTGGGATGCAGTTTCTTTTTTTTTTTTAAGATTTTATTTATTTATTTGACAGATAAAGATCACAAGTAGGCAGAGAGGCAGGCAGAGAGGGGTGGGGGAAGCAGGCTCCCTGCTGAGCAGAGAGCCCGATGCGGGACTCAATCCCAGGATCCTGAGATCATGACCTGAGCCAAAGACAGAGGCTTAACCCACTGAGCCACCCAGGTACCCAGGAGGCAGTTTCTTCTAACAGACCAAAATATACCCTAAATCAAGTGTGTGTCTCTGTTCTATTCACCAGTATAATCATGTATGTTTTTCCCCCGAGTTTGGATCTCTTCTAATTTTTGGATACATATATGTTTTTCTTTCTTTAAAATTTTGGGATACAGTTTCTTCTAACAGACCAAAATGTACCCTAAATCTAGCATATGGCTTTGTGCTCTCCCCAATTTTGGGTCTCTTCTGATTTGGTTAGTGTATATTTTTGGGGGATCATTACCCTTTTAGCATTTTGTTCTCTCATTCATCTATTCTTCTCTGGACAAAATGACAAGGCCAAAAAACTCACCTCAAAAAAATAAAAAATAAATAAAATTAAAAAAGAACAAGAGGCAGTACCCACTGCTGGAGACATAATCAATATGGACATTAGTAAGATGTCAGAACTAGAGTTCAGAATGACGATTATAAAGATGCTAGCTGGGCTTGAAAAAATCATAGAAAATACTAAAGAATCCCATTCTGGAGAAATAAAAGAACTTAAATCTAATCAAGTTGAAATCAAAAAAGCTACTACAATGAGGTGCAATCAAAAGTGGAGGCTCTTACTGCTAAGATAAATGAGGCAGAAGAGAGAGTTCATGATACAGAAGACCAAATGCTGGAGAATAAAGAAGCTGAGAAAAAAGAGAGATAAACAACTACTGGATCACGAGGGGAGAATTCGAGAGGTAAGTGATACCATAAGATGAAACAATATTAGAATAATCGGGATCCCAGAAGAAGAAGAAAGACAGAGAGGGGAAGAAGGTATATTGGAGCAAATTATAGCAGAAAACTTCCCTAATTTGTGGGAGGAAACAATCATCAAAATCCAGGAGGCACCAAGAACCACCCCCCTCAAAAATCAATAAAAATAGGTCAACACCTTGTCATTTAATAGTAAAACTTACAAGTCTCAGAGACAAAGAGAAAATCCTGAAAGCAGCTTGGGACAAGATGTCTGTAATCTACAAAGGTAGAAGTATTAGATTGGCAGCAGACCTATCCACAGAGACCTGGTAGGCCAGAAAGTACTGGCATGATATATTCAGAGCACTAAATGAGAAAAATATGCAGCCAAGAATACCATATCCAGCTAGGCTGTCATTGAAAATAGAAGGAGAAATAAGAAGCTTCCAGGACAAGCAAAAACTAAAAGAATTTGCAAACACCAAACCAGCCCTATAGGAAATATTGAAAGGGGTCCTCTAGGCAAAGAGAGAGCCTAAAAGCAACAGACCGGAAAGGAACAGAGAGATCATACAATAAGAGTCACCTTACAGGCAATACAATGGCACTAAATTCATATCTTTCAATAGTTACCCTGAATGTAAACAGGCTAAATGCCCCAATCAAAAGACACATAGTATCAGAGTGGATTAAAAAAAAAAAGACCCATTAATATGTTGTCTGCAATAGACTCATTTTAGACCCAAAGACACCTCCAGATTTAAAGTGAGGGGGTGGAAAACAATTCACCATGCTAATGGACATCAAAAGAAAGCTGGAGTGGCAATCCTTATATCAAATTAGATTTTAAGCTAAAGACTATAATGAGAGATGAGGAAGGACACTATATCATACTTAAAGGGTCTGTCCAACAAGAAGATCTAACAATTTTATATATCTATGCCCCTAACATGGGAGCAGCCAATTATATAAACCAAGTAATAATAAAATGAAAGAAACACATCGACAATAATACAGTAATAGTAGGGGACTTTAACACCCCCCTCACTGAAATGGACAGATCACCTAAGAAAAAGATCAAACAAGGAAATAAAGGCTTTAAGTGAAACACTGGACCAGATGGGTGTCACAGATATATTCAGAACATTCCATCCCAAAGCAACAGAATACACATTCTTCTCTAGTGCACCTGGAACTTTCTCCAGAAAAGATCACATCCTGGGTCACAGATCAGGTCTCAACTGGTACCAAAAGATTGAGATCATTCCCTGCATATTTTCAGGTCACAATGCTTTGAAACTAGAACTCAACCAGAAGAGGAAGGAAGGAACTCAAATACATGGAGGCTAAAGAGCATCCTACTAAAGAATGACTGGGTCAATCAGGAAATTAAAGAAGATTTTTTTAAAAATTCAAGGAAACAAAAATGAAAACACAACTGCTCAAAATCTTTGGGATGCAGCAAAGGTGGTATGAAGAGGAAAATATATAGCAATACAAGCCTTTCTCAAGAAACAAGAAAGGTCTCAAGTACACTACCTAACCCTACACATAAAGAAGCTGTAGAAAGAGCAGCAAATAGAGCCTAAACCCAGCAGGACAAGAGAAATAAAGACTGGAGCAGAAATTAAGGAAATAGAAATGAAAGGAACAGTAGAACAGATCAACAAAACTAGGAGCTGGTTCTTTGAAATAATTAATAAGATTGATAAACCCCTGGCCAGACTTACCCAAAAGAAAAGAGAAAGGACACAAATTAATAAAATCATGAATGAAAGAAGAAATCTTAACCAACAGCAGAGAAATACAATTATAAGAACATATTATGAGAAACTATATACCAGCAAATTTGATAATCTGGAAGAAATGGATGCATTCCTGGAGACATATAACTACCAAAACTGAACCAGGAAGAAACAGAAAACCTGAACAGATCCATAACCAGTAAGGAGATTGAAGCAGTCATCAAAAATCTCCCAACAAGAGCCCAGGACCAGATGGCTTCCCAGGGGAATTCTACCAAACATTTCAAGAAGAATTAATACCTATTCTCCTGAAACTGTTCCCAAAAATAGAAATGGAAGGAAAACGTCCAAACTCATTTTATGAGGCCAGCATTACCTTGATCCCAAAACCAGACAAAGACCCCAACAAAAAGGAGAATTACAGAGCAATATCCTTGATGAACACGGATGCAAAAATCCTTAACAAAATACTAGCCAATAGGATCCAACAGCACATTAAAAGGATTATTCACCACCACCAAGTGGGATTTATTCCCAGGCTGGAAGGTTGGTTTAACATTCACAAATCAATGTGATACAAGACAGTAATAAGAGAACAAGAATCATACGATACTCTCAATAGATGCTAAAAAAGCATTTGACAAAGTACAGCATACTTTCTTGATCAAAACTCTTCCCAGTGTAGAAATAGAGGATACATACCTCAATATCATCAAAGCTATCTATGAAAAATGCACAGCACCTATCATTCTCAATGGGGAAAAGCTGAGAACTTTTCCTCTAAGGTCAGGAACATGGCAGAGATGTCCACTATCACCACTGCTATTCAACATAGTACTAGAAGTCCTAGCCTCAGCAGTCAGACAACAAAAAGAAATAAAAGGCATCCAAATCAGCAAGGAAGAAGTCAAACCCTCACTCTTTGCAGATGATTTGATACTTTATGTTGAAAACCCAAAGACTTCACTCCCAAACTGGTAGAATTCATACAGGAATTCAGTGTCAGTATATAAAATCAATGCAAGAAATCAGTTGCATTTCTATATACCAACAACAAGACAGAAGAGAAATTAAGGACTCAATCCCATTTACAGTTGCACCCAAAACCATAAGATAACTAGGAATAAACCTAACCAAAGAGGCAAAGAATCTTTACTCAGAAAACTATAAACTACTCATGAAAGAAATTGAGGAAGACACAAAGAAATGGGAAAACTTTCCATGCTCATTGATTGGAAGAAGAAATATTGTGAAAATCTCTATGCTACCTAGAGCAATCTACACATTTAATGCAATCCGCATCAAAATACCAGCAACTTATTTCAAAGAAATGGAGCAAATAACTCTAAAATTTACATGGAACCAGGAAAGACCCCAAATAGAGGAATGTTGAAAAAGAAAACCAAAGTTGGTGGCATCACAATTCCAGACTTCAAGCTCTATTACAAAGCTATAATCACCAAGTCAGTATGGTACTGGCACAAAAACAGACACATAGATCAATGGAACAGAATAGAGAGTCCAGAAATTGGCCCTCAACTCTATGGTCAACTAATCTTTGACAAAGCAGGAAAGAATGTCCAATGGAAAAAAGACAGTCTCTTCAACAAATGGTGTTGGGAAAACTGGTCAGCCACATGCAGAANTTACACCACACACAAAAATAGACTCAAAATGGATGGAAGACCTCAATGTGAGACAGGAATCCATCAAAATCCTTGAGAACACAGGCAGCAACCTCTTCGACTTCAGCCACAGCAACTTCTTCCTAGGTTTGTCACCAAGGCAAGGGAAGCAAGGGCAAAAATGAACTATTGGGACTTCATCAAGATCAAAAGCTTTTGGAAACAGCCAACAAAACCAAAAGACAACTGACAGAATGGGAGAAGATATTTTCAAGTGACATACCAGATAAAGGGCTAGTATCCAAAATCTATAAAGAACTTCTCAAACTGAACACCCAAAGAACAAATAATCCAATCAAGAAATGGGCAGAAGACATGAACGACATTTTTGTAAAGAAGGCATCCAAATGGCCAACAGATACATGAGAAAGTGCTCATCATCACTCAGCATCAGGGAAATACAAATCAAAGTCACAGTGAGATACCACCTCATACCAATCAGATTGTCTAAAATTAACAAGTTAGGAAGTGACAGGTGTTGGCGAGGATGCAGAGAAAGGGAAACCCTTCTACACTGTTGTTGGGAATGCAAGCTGGTGCAGCCACTCTGGAAAACAGTATGAAGTTTCCTCAGAAAGCTGAAAATAGAGCTACCCTATGACCCAGAAATCGAACTACTGGGTATTTATTCTGAAGATACAAATGTAGTGATCCAAAGGGACACGTGTACCCAGATGTTTACAGCTGCAATGTCCACAATAGCCAAACTATGGAAAGAGCCTAGATGTCCATCAACAGATGAATGAATGAAGAAGTGGTATATATACAATGGAATATTATGCAGCCATCAAAAAAGAAATCTTGCCATTTGCCACAACGTAGATGGAACTAGAGGCTATTATGCTAAGCTAAATAAGTCAATCAGAGAAAGATAATTATCATATAATCTCACTGATATGAGGAATTTGTGAAACAAGACAGAGGATCATAGGGGAAGGGAGGGGAAAATGAAACAAGATGAAACTAGAGAGGGAGACAAACCATAAGAAACGATCTCAGAAAACAAACTAAGGGTCGCTGGAGGGGAGGGTTATGGGAGGGATGGGGTGGCTGGGTGATGGACACTGGGGAGGGTATGTGCTATCGTGAGTGCTGTGAATTGTGTAAGACTGATGAATCACAGACCTGTACCCCTGAAATAAATAATACATTATATTGTATTAAAAAGAAGAAGAAGAAAAAAGAAATAAGAAAACAGTGTCTTTGAATGACACACTAGACCAGATTGACTTAAGAGATATATAGAACATTTCAGCCATAAACAGAATACACATTCTTTTCAAATGCACATGGAACATCCTTCAGGATAGATCACATATTAGGCCACAAAAGAAGTCTCAATAAATTTAGGAAAACTGAAGTCATATCATACATCTTTTCCGACCACAATAGTATAAAACTAGAAATCACACACACACACACACACACACACACACACACACACACACACACGGAGCAGGTGGAGTCTAAACAATGTGCTACTAAACAGTCAGTGGGTCAATGAAAAAAATCAAAGGGGAAATAAAAACATACATGGAGACAAATGAAAATGAAAACAACAGTCTGAAACCTTTGGGACATGGCAAAAGCAATTTTAAGAGCAAAGTTTATAAGGATACCTACCTCAAGAAATTAGAAAAATCCCAAATAAACAATGTAATCTTATAACTAAGGAACTAGCAAAAGAACAAATCCCAAGGTTACTAGGAGGAAGGCAATAAGAAATATCAGAGCAAAAATAAATAGGACCATAAAAACAATTTTAAAAAGATGAATGGGAACAACAGCTGGTTCTTGGAAAAGATAAAGTTGATAAACCTTTAGCCAGACTCATCAAGTGGGGGGGAAAAGTCAGGAATGAAAGAGTAGTAATAACCAACACCAGAGAAATGCAAAGGATTTTAAGAGACTACTACAAAAAAATTATGTCAACAAATTAGATAACCTCCTCCTCAAGGAGATTCAGGGGAAAGATTCTGACAAGTATTATGTAATATAGGTAATAGGTAGTTCCTTTAAGATCATGCTACTGAACTGTGTAAGGATTTACAGACCGCTAATGAAACTGATGGCTTCATACAACTACTAACAAATCAAAATCAACTACGCAGGACTGAACAAACTGAGGAGGATAATTGTTTTTTATGATTTTGCTTGAAATATTGCTGGATCTTTAATCTTCTGTTTTCTAAATATAAGAAAATCTTTCCTATTAAGCGAATAATGACTTACACTAATTTGGTAAATCACACCTTTGTAAGCAAGATTGAAACATTTATCTTTTTCTCCCTCCCTGATCTCTCTAGAGTCAGAAACTCTAGAGAATACAAATTTTTATGCATTTCAGGGTAATATATTTATTTGCATATGTTCAATAAGAATCTATTCTCTTTGTGACAGGACACAGTTGGTAATATTGGCTATATTACAAAGGCTTTGATTGGAATGTCATATTTGAAAGAGATATGCCATTGCCTGCCTTCACTCCATATAAAAATACTTTGATCCTAAGATCTGGAAATCTTCTCAACTGGCTACCCTCAGAACTTAGAATCTGGTTTATAATGTGCTTCAATCATTAACATTGTTTTATTTTGTTTCCACTGAAATGTCTCTTATTTAATAAGATTACTTATGACTGATTACTTGAACCATAGGCCTAACTTTGGGAAAACACCTGCACACTGCCTCCTGAAATGAGTTTAACTGAACTGATCTCTTGTCAGGACTAAGAGACTGGTTCAACAAGAATCAACTTTAGTATGCAAAACTTCCAGGGGAGCTTTAGAGGAGGGAACCATAGGGGCTAAAGGCAGGCTTCCCCCAAAAATGTGCCCCTTTTGCATACTGATTATTTTGAATTAAAGTTACTAAGAGATGGCTACTGTACGAAGAATATTTTGACACTTCTTTATCTCCAGAGAGCAAGAAATAAATCTCCCATGTGAGAGGTACCCTCCCTCTACCAGGTACAGATCAAGGAATTCAGAGTCAAGAAGGCTATATAATCAAACCTTGTTACTTTTAGTAATTTACTACATCAGCCCAAATGCTATTTAGAATACTTTACTAATTAAGCTCCAGAACATAAGTTTTATTTGTCCTGTCAATTACTCACAGATTTTATGTTTCTTTGGATTAAAAAGTTGCATAACTTTGTCATTTTTTGAGTCTCAATTTCATCATTGGACCACTATATACACATAATAAAACTTCAGGGTTTTTTTCCTATTAATCTGTCTTGTGTCAATTTAATTCTTAGATCATTTAGCAGAATATTGAAGGGTAGAGAAAAAAATTTCCTCCCCCAAACCAGTAGTCAATGCTCTCAGGTATCTCTTAATGACAGTTACCCTGACCGGCCTGCTCAGCAGTGCCCTGGCAAGGTAGTTCAGATTCCTCTAGATTTGCATTGAGGAAGAATATGCATATTTATGTAGATTAAGGCTTAGATTTAAGCAGATGTCACCGGTCCCCAAGAGCCTGCTCTTGAAACTTGGACCCTGACATTTGCCCTCTTCCAGATCCCTAGCTACTGTGACCTACACAGGCCATGCATGCATAGTATGCACCTGTCAGCCAGCCTTGGGAAACCAGAGGCCCCAAGGCCTGTGGAACATCAGCTGGTCCCCAACCATCTGTATCTCCTCTTGGAAAGTGGAAGTCAATCTCTGACAATATTTCTGAGGCATCAGCTTTAAACTAGGGACATCAGTCTACATTTGGCTGGCTTTCTGATGAATTCTGGGATTCAGCAATGGAAGGTCCCAGATGTCCCTTATTAGAGGCTCCACCAGCCAGTCTGCCTGCCATTATCCAGGCAAGGCAGTCCAGTTTTCTCCAGCACTTCCTCAGTGTGAATATACACATTTGTGTAGATGAGGGCTTGGAATTAGTCGGATGACTTGTACTGCTCCCATCACTAGGCTTCTACTGGAACATTTCCTCTGATAAGTGCCTGGCTACCCTGACCTGCATGGCCCACACATATACTATTTGCACCCCAACATCAAGCTTCTACAATAAAACATTTAAAACACAGGTGTGAACAACAAAGGGAGAGTAATTATTATGACTCATTCTCTAACCTTACCAAAATTACCTAAGAGGTGACTTAGGGGTAGAATTGACTATATATATTCATTTCTGAGGATCACGGGAGACCTACTGAAGACTTAGTCCAGACAAAACTTAAAATTAAGGAATCTCCAGGTGTTAGACTGATCACACAACCCAGTGAGTTATATTCTATATTAAAAAGAGCAACTAAGGAAGACATCCCAATACACTTATTAGGAGCATGAAGTAACATAAATGCTAACAGGCAGAAAAGAGAAATGCCCTCACAAAAGGTCATCTCCAGAGTAGAAAGAAACCCAGAACCCCTTGCTTCCAAGGGCACCAATCCACACCTCAGGACAAGGATTATTTTCATCCTTTTGACCCTGGTAACTGTAACTAGAAACTAGGGCCATAAAAAAACAGACTAAACTACAACAAATGAGAATATAGGAACCAATCAGAATCACTGAAGAACAAGCTTATACCATACAAGAAATGATAAAAATTAGAATTCCAACAAATTTAAATGGACACAGAAACCCAGTGGCTGTTAGATTTATGGCCCAAAGAGAACCAAAACATGGTCTTCACAGGAGCGGAGATTATACAACTTGGACCTGTCACCACTGTTGCTAAATTGAATCAACACCTTATAGCATTTGGAGAAAATAATACTATTTTACAAAGATCTCTGTTTGGGTAGCATCAACATAGAGGTTAAGATAGCCTGCACCTAATATATTATCCCTTAAAACATTTTCATGGATGATAGAACCCAAGATGGTGGTGGAGTAGGAGTACCCTAGGCTCATCTCATGCCATGAACACATCTAGATAACTATCAAACCATCCTCAATCAACCTGAAGACTGATAGAGCAAACTCCACAACTAAAGGGAGCGAAGAGGCCACATCTAAGTAGGTAGGAAGTATGGACACATGGTTTAGGGAAGAACCGCATTGCAGGTGCTGCAGAGGGGAGGGAGCCATGGTCATAGAGAAGGGTAAAAGAGAAGGGAGCACACAGGGGAATGCACAAGGAGAAGGTTTCCCTAAAGCCATTGGCTTGTAAAATGAGAGGGGCTGAGTTTCATGAATTCCTGCAACCAGCAGGGCTTAAAGCCTGGAGTTTTAAAGATCAGCTGGCTTGGCTGGGATAGAGCCCAGTGGGCACTGCCCTGCTCCTTGGAAGAAGGCAGGCAAACAACCTGGGGGACAGACAGTGTGGAAACAGCAATCTGAAGAGCACCTGGGGCCCACAGTGGGGAGATTATTTGCTCATCTTGGCATCCCTATGAGGCAAAGCTCACAGAGACATCTCTCTGGGAACAAGGGAGCTGTCCAGTGCCATTTTCCTTCCCTGCCTGTCAACACAAACACAGAGCCACTAGCAGGAGGCAGCACAGAGCCAACACTGGCTGCTTAACTTGCTTATACCAAGTCCCACCCCCCTACCCCCCCCACCCC